>CM068297.1:48124060-48354948 GCA_034768395.1 Linum lewisii
TATAGTGATCCTAGCTTGAGCGTGTGAAGTATGGATCTAGAGGCGGACGAAGTCGAGTCTATAGCCACGTCACGATCACTCACCATTTTCCAGATATTTCCTACCCCCACCTAATCCATTTCATTTCCCGAATTCAAGTCCTTTTGATTAGAGTTGGTGTTGTTGTGGTCGATAAGAACTGTGTCCTAGTTAGCTACTACTTGAAGTGTGCATAAAATAGTGAGGTCTAGACTTGTTGGTTGATGTTCTTGCATGTGTAGGTTAAGTTTGTTCGTGGGACAGTCTAAGCCAAATTGCTATTGGTTGAATCTCGATGGGACCGATCTTGTCATTTGCACTTGGATGTTTTCTAATTCATTTGCTTGAGGACAAGCAAGCTTAGTCGTAGGGGAATTTGATGTGACTTTATTTAGTGCATTTTGAGCTTATGTTTGACCTATGAATGCCCGTGTTTATCATGAAATGCCATGACTTATATGCTCTTATTGAAGTTTCGTGCAAAGTGTCTATTTGTTGTCTGGTTGCCACTTTGGATCAAAATCGTGGTCTATTGGAGTTATCTCTTTGCATTTTCAGGTTATGGCTTCGAAGTACAGATGACAAGGAGCACAAACAAACGGGAGGTCAATCAGAGCTAGGACGGAGGAGATTGACCGTTGGAAATCGAGAAAAATGCAGCTTTGCTGAAGAAGTTTTCAGCGAGAACTATATGTTCTCGCCGAGAACTCTCGTCCATTTGCAACAGGAGAAGTCCTGAATTCTGGAGCTGATTTTTGAAGAATTTTTGGTGAAAACATTCAGAGTTTTTGCCGAAAATATATGAAGAAGTGAAGGCGGCTCAGTGGTTTTCAAGGAATTTTCTAAAGGCATTTTTGTACGCTCGATAACACGTTCTAAGATGATAAAGGCAATTAGATTTTCACCACATTCAGCCAAAAGCTACCCGAATCATTATCCTTTACGATAACCCCGTTGAGCCTTGGCCTGTTTGTTGGATGATACACATTTTCCGCCCTACCCCATGTTTTTCATCACCTTTTTGATCCCTCCTGATTGTGGCTTGAGATTAGACGGAAATCCAATTCAAAATCTTGTGTGGAAGTTTTAAGGGGCTAAGGATCAAGTGGCTATTTGTGAAGACAATGTTAAAAAGAAAATGCTCAAAAGAAAGTGTCAAGTTGCTTAAGTTCTTGAAGTGCCGAAAGAAAAGCTAGGCCAGCTCGACACCTAAGTGAAGTGTCGGGTTGAGCACTAGCAAAGGCGGAGGCTGTGAGCTAGGCAGGTTCAACACCTAAGTGAAGTGTTGGATCAAGCACTAGTATGCAGTAGGAAAAAAGAGAAAAAAAAGAAAGAGTTCTTAAAAGTGGCCCTTGTTATAGTGATCCTAGCTTGAGCGTGTGAAGTATGGATCTAGAGGCGGACGAAGTCGAGTTATGCCACGTCACGATCACTCACCATTTTCCAGATATTTCCTACCCCACCTAATCCATTTCATTTCCGAATTCAAGTCCTTTTGATTAGAGTTGGTGTTGTTGTGGTCGATAAGAACTGTGTCCTAGTTAGCTACTACTTGAAGTGTGCATAAAATAGTGAGGTCTAGACTTGTTTGGTTGATGTTCTTGCATGTGTAGGTTAAGTTTGTTCGTGGGACAGTCTAAGCCAAATTGCTATTGGTTGAATCTCGATGGGACCGATCTTGTCATTTGTGCACTTGGATGTTTTCTAATTCATTTGCTTGAGGACAAGCAAAGCTTAGTCGTAGGGGAATTTGATGTGACTTTATTTAGTGCATTTTGAGCTTATGTTTGACCTATGAAATGCCCGTGTTTATCATGAAATGCCATGACTTATATGCTCTTATTGAAGTTTCGTGCAAAGTGTCTATTTGTTGTCTGGTTGCCACTTTGGATCAAAATTCGTGGTCTATTGGAGTTATCTCTTTGCATTTTCAGGTTATGGCTTCGAAGTACGGATGACAAGGAGCACAAACAAACGGGAGGTCAATCAGAGCTAGGACGGAGGAGATATGACCGTTGGAAAATCGAGAAAAATGCAGCTTTGCTGAAGAAGTTTTCAGCGAGAACTATATGTTCTCGCCGAGAACTCTCGTCCATTTGCAAACAGGAGAAGTCCTGAATTCTGGAGCTGATTTTTGAAGAATTTTTCGGTGAAAACATTCAGAGTTTTTGCCGAAAATATATGAAGAAAGTGAAGGCCGGCTCAGTGGTTTTCAAAGGAATTTTCTAAAGTTTTCGCCGAAAACTTTAGGCTTTTCCGGCAGCCTATTTAAAGGGGATTTTCGGGAGAAAGACGGGAACAATTCATTATTCAGCAATCCCACCTTCGACAAAACCCTTTTCTCTCAACTTTTCAATTACTTTCTCCTCATCTCCAATCCACAACCCTAGAACAAGGTGCAACTCAAAGTAGAGGAGCTTGGATTGAAGTCCACAACCTTGGAAGAGGAGCTTGCAAGAGGAGGATTGCAATTGTGTTCTGGGTGATCATCTCTCTTTCTCTTTCCTTCATTTCCTTGGCCATGTGTGTCTGATTTCTTAGGTTTCCTTGGATTGATAGATAGTTGTGCTATGATAGAGGTTGATTGTGTAAACATGCTATGATTGATCTTGGATGTAAGAAGATGATCTCTAGACTTGTTGTTAATTCCATTGATTGCTATGATTGCTTGATTGGTCTATTCTTTGTAATGTAATGCATGAGAGTGCTCAGATTACATGGTTTGTAGGTCTAGGGATTGAAGAGAGTGTGTTCTAAGAGATTAGGACATCTTAATTCAACCATAGTTGCATGATTTCTCTCTTGTGCATTTTATCGAACACTTGGTGTGCATTAGGTTTTTCATTCAATTGAACTTTGATTAGTCTTTTGATGATTCTCTTGGTGTTAGGACATTGACATGAGAGCGTGGTGTCTAGCCTAGTGGTCATAGAGTCATAAGAGGGGGTTTTGTAGCTTGGCATTTCATCAAACACCTTTAATGTATCCTTAGTCACTTAGCTTGAGAGCGAGAGCCTAAGTTGAGTGGTGCTAGGATAGGAACTTAGTGCTACGAGAGTGCATTAAGTCTATAGAAGGGATTTGCGTGGTCATTCGATTGCAACCTCGATCATGTTTGGCTTGTTTGTGCATTTGTTCCTCTTGAGCATGATGAAGCTATCTTTCCAAGTGAACTTCCTTTATCTTTGATTTGCACCGCTTTACTTTCTTGCTTTAGTTTTGGTTATGTTTTTGATTTCGTTGCTTTTAAACCAAACTCCTTTTAAATGAATAGATCGTCCATGAACCGTGTGAGTAGTGGCAATTGAGAGAGCCCTCATGGAAATACGACCTTGATTGTTGTGAGTTAATTCTTGCACGTCACCCACTCATCCCCATCATCTTTCCACCCTTCCATCACATTTACAGCCCACATTCATCCACTTTCCACCCCCATTGAAGCTCCTCAACACCATTGGAGCTCAAGCTTTCAATTGTCACTTGCAAAGTCATTTTTGGTCGTTAAAATGTCATCTTCCAGGTATATTCTTCACCCCTCATTATGACTCCTATTACATGAATGGAAGTGCAAATTATCAATTTAGAGAGCGGGATTCTTGGATTTTGGGGTGTGCTCATGAACCCTAATTTTCAAAGTTTGTTGAATGGTAAAATTGACCTTGGATTATTACAATTGAATATCTAGGATAGCTCTATTTTGAATTGTGGATTGTTTGGACTCCGTTTGCTTGACGAATTGCATGTTATAGGTTACTTTCCTATGCCGATTTTTTTCAATTTGGGGATTTTTTATTGTTAATGAATTCTGATGGTTTGAGGTGCTTTGCATGATCTTATGATGTTATTTGACATGTAGAAAGGATTGATTTGGATTGACTATGGCTTGATTGAGCTAGTATGATGATTTTACCTTACTTTGCATTCTCACCGGTTCTTGTTCGTTCATTGTGGCTTGTGTGCTTGTGTTGCCTGACTTGGACTTGAATTGCTTAATTTGGATGTATCCTTGATTAACTATTCTCGTACCTTTGTTCCATTCGGATAATTGTTCAACCTTGACTTATTCGCCACTTCTTTGAACCGTGTTATGATGCTACTATATACTTGCATGCTAGGGCTTTTGTTGCTAGGATATGTTGTGTGCGACTATTCCATACCTATCTTCTTTATTATGTCTAATTGTGTGTCTTTGATTGTAGGCCACAATGACAACAACAAAAGAAGAGGAAGACGGTTGTAGAGGACACTTCCTTCTGACCCATATCAGTTCCTGTAGCTATTAGCTAGCACTATTTCAACTTCACGGATAATGAGGATTGAGCCAACTGGATGCTTATTCAGAAGAGGGGCTTGTTGGCTTCATCTCAGGTTGATTGGGACGACATGGAGGAGAATGGGTGGCATATCAAGCTTAACGAGTTACTAGATATTGGGGGATTGATCCCCTTATTCCAAGTGACTGAGCCAGCCTATGAGTGGGCGACTAAGGAGGTCCTCACCACCTTCACATTTAAGCCCACCAAGAAGCGAGACCGAAGTTGCATCAAGTTCCAATTGGCAGGAGTATGATATGATCTCAACCTCGACCAGTTTGCCATCGTCCTAGGATTCTACATAGCTGAGGCACTAGCTCAAGATCAGGATCTAGTGGTTTACACGGGCTCGGATGAGTCAATTGCTGTACAGGATCTTTGGAGTGAAGTCATAGTGCCCGGCAGACAGCCATATAACTCCAGCAGATCAAAGGCGACGAGGATAAGCATCCCTGCCTATCAATTCTTGCAGCTGCTCTTCAAGTACTCCATCACCCAGAGAACCAACGCCAGAGGGGTCTGCAACGCCCAAGATATTTTCATTCTCCAGCACATCCACATGAGGCGACAAGTCCATCTCGAGCTTTTGTCACCAAGCTGCTGGTAGGACAGGCTGGTACTAGCAAGACAGATTATCTCCTAGGTGGTTCCTACATCACTCGGCTCACCCTTTACCACAGAGTTCTGACCTAGTTTGGTCTAGTCTTGATGCATGCGAAGGTCAACCAAAATTCCATCAACGTTGATTTCTCTAGGACCATGGGGATTCCCGACATTCTGGTAGGTCAGGACATCCCACAGGATGGTCAGGTGCCAGGAGATGCAGATCCTCCCCCACCGAGGTCCCGCCATCCTCTGCTGAAGGCTCTTCCTCCTATGATATGAACCACCTTATGGAGGCCATTTAGGTCATCCCGGCTAGGGTTGCCACTTCCCAGCAGAGCTGCTGGGACCAGCAGGCGGAACATTGGACATAGCAGAAGGCTTACTAGAAGAGATACGAGGAGCATTACAGGATTCTCTCCGGTCAGATCACGGAGTTGGACACTCGAGTGTCCAGGGTCAACGAGCGGGTTTCAGGCCTTTATGACTATGTGGATGAGGGATTCCAGGCGGTCAAGGAGCAGACAGATTAGAAATATCTTAGCCATAGCGCATACCAGCGCTATGCTTATGACGCCCAATAGAGGGCCTTCGCCTTCCCTTGTTATCAAGCTCCGGATTCGTACTCAGGACTATCTTGGACACCGCCGCAGGACCCACCGGCAGATCAGTGATGACTTCCACGACACTAGGATTTCTTTATTTTCCATTCCAGGCTTGTATTCCTTTTTATTTGTGTCAAATTGTGAGCCAGTTTGTGTCTTCAGTGTTTGTTGAACTGTGCTGTTGATCGAGTCAGTAACACTCTTGTATTCTGAATGCTCTAATCGTGTAATGTTTTTCTCTTTCCACTATCTTCAGGATATATAGACGTACTTCCCATGAATCCGACCCTAATCAGGATATGTACCTTGGTGTCTCACTCTAGCATTCTCTGGCATCCTCCTGATTTATTTCCCGGTAACCCTATACACTTTTCTATATTTTTAATGTGGTCCATTGAGGACAATGTCCAATTTTAAGTGTGGGATGGGTTGTTAATTTTGTAGGGTTGTTTTACTGTGATATCTGTGTGCTTTCTCTGATTGGAACATGCTCTTTTCTTGACTTGCAATGCTGAATTGGTTTTCAATCTTTCGCAATGTCGCTTAGACTGTCTTATCTAGTACCTGTAACCAACATGCTTGAATTGATATTAAATGAATCCGGTCAACACAGATAATAGAATCACTCTTGTAGCTTCACCTTGAATTACACGAAAATGATTCGAATCCGACTAGTAGCCAATTGTGAACTTTTGATCTGTTGCACATAACTAGCAACTTGTTTCTTTTTAGTGGATTTCTCATACTTTTAATGAGTTCGAATTTTCATGAGACCTTTTCGAGACCACATGATAACACGAGTACTAGGATGATAGAGGCACCTAGAATTGCTACTTAAGCCAGAAGCCATCCTAACATTAATTCCCCTAGGTGTAAGCCCTTGTGCTTGGCCTATTCTTTCGATTCGATATTATGTTAGAGCTTATTCCCATGTTTTTGTTCACCTCATTGATCCCCTGTGGTAGTAGCCTGAGATTAGCTAATCGGAACTCAAAATCTGTGGTGACTTGCCCCTTAGCCAGAATCTAGTGGTCTTACCTAGTATGTCCAGACATGTAAACCCCTTTAGCAACTTAAAAAAATAGAGCACAAAAAGAAAAAAATAGAAAAATACAAAAGGAAATAAATAAGTCAAGTAGTAGATAGAAATCTCAGAAATTCAAGTCGTTCTTCTCCCTACACAAGGAATACCAAAAAGGAAAAAAAATAAAAAAATTAGACAAATAAAAGTGCTAAGTTGCAGGAGGGTATCTTAGGACGAGCACACATTATTCCATTCCGGGTCTGGTTAGATGGTAGGAATCCATAGGTCTAGATTCAAGGGAGGTTAGTCGATTTCTATGCCACACCATACCTTTCATCATCATTTATCCCTTCATCCATTCATCATAAGCCCTTGTAGTATAGGATCATTATAGTCCCTTGCAATTGTGCTTGCATTGTATTATATGGCCTAGCCCCTCCCCTGTTTTTTCCTAACTTGCTTTGCTTTGTTCGCCTTATTTTTCGCCACAATTTCCTATCAATTAAAAACAAATATGTTGTTAATTCCAAAGACAAACATGCAACAAGATCATAACGAGTTTGAAAGTTACTTACTGATGCTGCAGTTTTAGCGGTATCAAATAACTAACCTACCAAGGTAGACTAGATCGTATTCTACTCAAGGTCTCTTCTTCTTGTCTACTCAAATATGCTGGCAAATTACTCAAGTTTAAACACTTATTGCGTGGTGTGAATTCCACAACTTCTAATCTAAAAAACAGGAAAATAGAAGACATAAAGATTAAAAGGTTGACTAACGAGAAGATAGACGACAGACAAGCTTAGATTTCAAATCCCCCTTAGATCACCAAGGCAACGGCAATCACAAGACCAGCGGTTTTCAATTCTCATTCAATCGGTTTCTATACACCACCATAACTACTGACCTTTAGGTTTAAGACCGGCGAACATTTGCTCTATCCGTTCTAGCTACCAAGATTAATTAGTCGCCCGGGTACGGTCGCCTCTCGCAACGACTTAATTAACTGGTGCAATTACTAATGATTTATGAGTTACTCTTGAAGCGGATTAACCCTAATCAGTTCCTACGAAAGGCACACTCCAATTATAAGGTTAACTGGTTGAATTGGTGTTTTAAAGAGAGGCGAGTGTTCGCTTCTATCCTCAACTTAACAATAATCTAAACTAGGTGATCAAGGAAGAAAAGTTTATGCGCCAAAGCAGGGAGATGTCTGGCGACTAACCCTAGCTTGCAAAAACCTAATCTAGGCGATCAACCAGAAAAAAAACATAAACAATGAAGAACAAAACAACCATGCAAAGAAAATTGATTGAACTTCGAATCTAATTACCGCCAATCCGTGACCGCTTTAAAGCCCTGGGTCACTTAGGGTTCATCTAATCTATGCTCTACAAGTTTAGCTACTCATAACGATAACAGAAGAATCAAAGGAAACAAAGAAGATCATCATACAGAGGAAGAACATATAAGAACTGAAAAACCTAATTCTGAAGACTCCCGCGAAGCTTCAATCTCCTGGATCTTCAACTTTAAGCTCCGAGTTCTCCGAGGTGGAAGGATGGCGTCACATTCTCTCCACGGATCTTCGAACTCTCTAAACTCTATCTATCGAACCTAGAGTCGGCTGACTCTCAAATGTCTGATTTGTGAAAATATGAATAATGATTGATTCTTTCTCTCTGGGCCGCCGATTTAAGTATTTATACTTAAACCCTAATTCAGCCGGATTTTGCCTGATATTTTCACCAAAAATATTGAAGAATTTTTGGCGAAAATTCCTTTGTAAATGGATGGTCCGCCGGCTGCTTTCTCCTGTAATTTTCGGTCCAACAGTTTTCGGTCAAAAACTTAGGGTTTTCGCCAAAAACTTCCTTCAGTCGGCATCAGTGATTTTGTGCATATATTTTTGCCGAAAATGCTAGGGTATTTTCAGCGAAAATTCCTTTGTAAAATGGGGCAGACTTTGATTCGACTCGATTGACTCCTCGGATCGATTCTGGTGCAATTCCTTGAGGTTCCAACGCCTTAGACATGTCCTTGGCTACTTTATTTGACGGCAAAAACCTGTGCTGACATAAAAACACTAGAAAACCATCAAATAGACCCGAAACGAGCCAAGGTAACACAAATGGCACGAGATAGGGCAATTGATTGAATATTCGTTATTCTACCCTAAAAACCATGTCTTAAGCAAGGAAATGTCGCTTAAATGAGGCTGATAATCACGTCAAATCGAGTGTCATCGATGATATCACTTACTCTTCTCTGGGCTTCTCCACGTATGGATAGGAATTCACACCAATCAAGGTTGTTAGCTCCTCTTGGGCCTAACGACGAGAGCAAACTCCTATCAATATGCCCATCCGCGCCTGTTGCTCTCCCGACCGCTTGTTTGTATGCCAAATTCCTATTTTCTTGACCAAGCTCTACCCAAATGTTTCATGGCTGATTAAATTCAAACATGAGGTTAGTAACAATACACATATACCATCAACTATAATAATAAATTATGAAAATCATTACCTCAAACATATTTCTCCATTCACGATATTTATACGGCTTCAACCCGTGATCTCTCCACTCAACGAATCTGAGGGGCAGTGCAGTGAAGTCACTAGCAATAATTCCAATGTATTGTATGAGAAACTCATATGTATGACCTCCCTCTAGAAGTACTCCATCAATTAATCGCACCACTACTTTCGAGTTTGGCCCCAACATTGCTTCTGCCTCTTTTACCTTCAATCCCATAACAGAGAAGTTTCCACAAGCATCTGAAATTTTCAAATGTACATAGGTCAAAGAACACAACTCTTAACATTTTAACATTACAAGTAAGTTAAAAGAAACTTACCTACAACCTCACAGTTCCATTTCGCAGATTCCTTGTCGGGAAGACTACCACCAGTACGACCACGACCACGTCCACGTCCATGACCACATCCACATCCACGACCACGACCATCACCACCACCACCGGCATCGTCACCACCAGAAACTAGCTCATCCATATTCATACTTCACAGAATCTAAACAAATTACGAAACAGTACTCATACTTATTTCACTTGGATAATTTTTTACAACAGAAGATAAATACTAATTTCAATCTACCATCAGACTCTCGTAACTCTGCCATAAGATTCTCCTTAGTTAATGTCTTATACACAAAATCAGGAATGTCATCTGTTACAGCAAGATTTTGAACTGTAGACAACAACCAATCATCTACTGAGTTGCTAAGATCTTATTCTCGCAAATTGTACGTGTCTCTTGGTTTGAAATGGACGGGTATGCACCACCCATTATCGGTCTTGTCTTCAACGTAATATACCATTCTTGCATCTCCTGCACTGATGTATGGTTCATGTGCATCTCTATCACCTTCATCACGAGTGTGGCTAAAGTTAATTTTTTTGAAGCCCAAAACATCTGTCTTCATCCATGATGGGTTCATTGTATCTGCCCATTTGCATTTGAACAATGTAGTGTATCTACCGTAGTAATTCAACTCCACGGTATCAACCAATTTTCCATAATAATACATATCACTACGAATGAGATTTGTGTCTCCTAAACTGGACACACCTAGCGATATCAAAGGTTCCACAAACTCCACTATTTTGTGTTTTCCTTAACTGCTCACAGTCCAATGTCCGAAAACGGAGACCATTGATGTTGTACACTATATACCGTTTGGCTTCCCACTTTGGACCTAGATTACATGCTGGACATGCTTTACTAGAATATATGTTCCACCCTGACAACAAGCATAACCTAGGGAAATCACTAACCGTCCACATTAGCGAAGCTCTCATCTTGAAAGTCTCTTTGCTTCTAGCATCATATGTCTCAACTCCTTCCCACAAGTGGTTGGAGTTAAACATCTATGTCATTCCCAGGTTGTTTCGGCCCAGGAATTATACTCAAGAGAATAAGACTAGTTTGCTTCATGCACAACCAAGGCGGAGAGTTGTAGGGTACTACTACAACATGCCATGTGCTGTGACTAATACTTTGAATCCCAAAAGGATTGAATCCATCTGTAGAGAGATCATGACGTATATTTCTTAGCTCCTCGGCAAACTCGGGATATAAGCTATCAAAGCTCTTCCAAGCCACAGAATCACGTGGATGTCTGATCTTACCATCAAAGCTTTGACTAGTGGCGTGCCAAACCATTTTCTCTACAGAGGTTGGAGATGCAAATAACCGTTGAAGACGCGGTATCAATGGAAAGTATAGAAATACCTTATCTGGTTGTGGCTTACACTTCTTTGTACCAGTCACACTAACAATGGTAATATTCTTGTATCTAGGCAACTTACACGTTGTACACTCCAACTTATCTTCATTAACACCAGTGTACAACATACAGTCATTCTTACATGCATCAATCTTCACGTAATTCAGTCCCAACAACTTTATGTCCTTATTTGCCTCATAACAATATTTTCGCAACTTTGCAAAACCGAAAGCATCTCTCAGTAACTCCAGTATCTTCTCCATTGCGTTCTTGCTAATTTTATGCATGTACTTGATATGGTACAAGCGTAGCAAAAATGACAACCTCGAGAAATTCAGACAACCTTCATACAAAGGTTCTACTCCTTCTTTCATGAGCTTGATGAAATCATCATGACCCTCCACACTAGGTCCAGCTGCTACATCAGGAGTTGGGAGTTCCGTCTACTCATTCATTACTAGTTCAGCTCTCTCTTCTACAATGTGGTCAACCCCAGCAGAAGCATCATGTTCCCCACCCTGACCGAAAGCATCTCTAACAAGATGACGAATCGATTTAATCTCAGTGGCACTTGGGACCTCTCTTTCTTCTAAAAGAGGTCTATCATCCAAAGCTAAAGGAATTCCTACATCATCCACTATTTCTCCATGACGAGTCCACACGGTGTAGCCTTCAGGAAATGGTTTTGCTAATAGATGACACCGTACGTCGTATCTTGTTTGGAACTTTCTCATTCCACACTTTGAACAAGGGCAAATGATATGCTCCCCATCCACAGAGTTGTTGAAAGCAATGTCAAGAAATTGTTCAACTCCCATAATATAATCTCAAGTGTAGCGAGGTTGTGTAATCCAAGATTTGTCCATAATTACTAGCTCTACCTATTGAAATCTTATTAGTAAAGGCAAATTGAAGTTAGAATTCAATGTCAGAAGTTAATTAGTCAATCTTAACTAAATTATTATTCAACCTATGCAAAGCATAATAGTCAAAGCATATATATTAGCATGTTCACATCATATTTTTCATATTCAAATCCTATTAACTAAGTTCGAGATCACAAGATATTTAGTATAATTGAGCTTAGATATGCAATTAAAGTTTTTATTTCACATTGAATAACACATTTGAATCAACTTCACATACAAATTAGCATATTATATGAACATGGTTGAATATGCATTTTTCAAAAACTTATATTACAAAATTTGTAATGCTTAGTCCATTATATGGTATTGATCATATTATGCTCAATATTATATTTAGTATTGTACTAATAATTTAAAGAATCCCTAACTTGAAATTTTCGGTAAAAAAGTCAGATTCAGCCGAAAGCCTTCCTCAATCAAAGTCAACCCAACCTGCGACACAATCATATAACGAATAATTTAGATATCCAAATCACATCCAAGTCAGGTAAACAAATCCCACTTGTCAAGATTACAAAGTCATGAAACCTATATACACAAAGTTCACTCAATTCATCACACAAGCATTATTTAGCCATAGATATTCGGGAACAAGCATGCAAACATATCTATAATCATCAGAAGATCAATCTCGAAGCAACAAATCATCAAAATTCGTCCATGTACAAAAATCCCCAATTTCGAGCAATATCGATATGAAAAGTTTATGTAAATGCACAATTGGAGTGAAACGATCCCCAATTCAAAGTATAGAGTCAATATATCACCAATTTCATGAATATCATGTCAATTTCTCAAAATCACAAACTTGATAAAATTAGGGTTTTGGTTCAAGAACACCAAACCCGAATTTCTGAACATGCAACTCAATTTTTCATGCAACAAAGCACTGGGATAATGTTGTAAGAGGTAGGGAGAATGGAGATTAATACCTGGAGGTCCAATGTCATCGAGCGACATTTCCCACCGTTTGACGTGATTATCACTCGATTGCTCAATTTGATGTGATTATCAGCCTAACTTAAGCGACATTTCCCTACTTGAGACACGGTTTTTGGGGTAGTTTAGGGTGTTTTCACTCGATTGCTCTATTTCCCACCGTTTTGGTTACTTTGGCCCGATATGGGTCTATTTGATGTGTTTTCTAGTATTTTTGTGATAGCATAGGTTTTTGCCATCAATAACGTAGCCACGGACGTGCTCAGGAAGCAAGGGAACCTTGAAGAATTTCCAGAATCGATTCAGAAATCAAACAAGTCAGAAACCGGAATCCTCCCCTACCACAACTAAATTTTTCGACGAGAACTCTCAAAGTTCTCGCCGAGGAGTTTGAACACAAACTTACAGGAGCATCAAAGAAGAAGTTCTCACTGAAGAGTTTGAAGACACAAGATACAGGGGCCTCTGAACTAAAGTTCTTGGCGAGAACTTTCAATGTTCTCGCCAAGAAGTCCCCTCTTTCCCAGCCGGATTTGGAGAAATCCTATTTAAGCAACCGACAGCCATCATTCAAAAGGGACATACTTTTTCCACGAATTAATTTCCATACTTCATAGTTTGAGAGAGAGTTGAGAGCATCCTCGGAGTTCCCGGAGAGATCGTGACGCCATCTTTCCACCTCAGAGTGCTCGGAGCTAGGAGTTGAAGATTCAAGAGATTGAAGCTTCTCGGTTTCATCAAATTAGGTTTTACAGTTCTTCTCTGTTCTTCCTACATGAGATGTATTCCTTGATTGTTTTCATTTCTTTTGTTTCAAGTATGAGTAGCTAAACTCATAGAGCTTAGATTAGATGAACCCTAAGTGATCCAGGGCTTTAAAGAAGTCACGGATCGGAGGTAATTAAATTCAGATTCAGACAGTTTCTCTTGCATGTTTGGTTTGTTCTTCATTGTCTGTGTTTCTTTTCTAGCTTGATCACCTAGACTAGATTCTTGTTTAGCTAAGGATAGAGCAAACGTTCGCCTCACTTTAAAACACCAAATAAACAATTAGTCTATTCATTGGAGTGTGCCTTTTGTAGGAACCAGTTAGGGTTAATCCACTGCTAGAATAACTCATAAATCACTAGTAATCGCACCAGTTAGTTTTCCATTGCAGAAGCGAACGCACAGATGGTAATTAATCTTGGGAGTTAGATCGGATAGAGCGAACATTCGCCGCACTTAGACCTAAGGGTAAGGAGTGGAGTCTGAGAACTGAATGAATTAGGATTGAAACCACTGGTCTTGTGATCGCCAATGCTCTAGTAATCTTAGGGGGAATCGAGTCTAGCTTGTCTATCTTCTCGTTAGTCAATCCTTTAATCTTTCTATCTTTTATTTTTCCTTTGTTCATTAGTTTATAAGTCGTGGAATTCACACCATGCACAACTTGTTTAAACTTGAGTAATTTGTCAACTCATTTGAGTAAACGATTAGAAGAGACCTGTGGAATACGATCTATCTTGCTTTTAGCTTGATAGTATTTGACGCACGCATTACAACATTCATCAAATTGGTGTCGTTGCCGAGGACTCTTCTAACTGTTTGAAAGAAGAGTTGGCATTTTATTCTTCTACCTTTCCATCTTTCATTTTTCCATCACACTTCGATTTTACACCGGTTGTGTTTGTTTTTGTTCTTTGCAGGTTGTTCACAGGTTTATGCATCACCACCCGCTCACTCGTTCTCAGTCTAAGTCTATCAAGTCTTCTACTTCAGACAAGTCGTGTAGTTCTGCCCCACCTAAGCAACCATGAATTTCGAAGCAATCTACTACCGCTCCGCCCCCATCCTTTACACCAATTAAGATTGAGGAGCGGGAGGAGAGCTCCTCATCTTCTTCCGCTTCATCCACTTCGTCAAATTCGCCGCCACCCTCTCCCACCGCAATGGCTGCTCAGAAGAGCCTTGCGGACTACAACAAGCCGATCACAACTAGCGTTCGATCCTCCATTGTTGTGCCATGCAATGAAGCTGATTCTGACTATGAGATCAAGATCCCCTTCCTGGGAATGATCTCTAGGGACGTGCAGTTTGAAGGAAAGCCACCCGATAATCCTTGCACACACTTGGCGGACTTCATTGCTCTATGTGAAACTTTTAAGAGTGGAACCCTTGACAAGAACACCTTGTGCTTGCGAGCCTTTCCATTCTTTGTTAAGGGCCCCACAAAGAGATGGCTCAATAGCAAGCCTGCTGGTCACTACAAAAACTGGGATAAGCTGGCTCAAGAGTTTGTAGAGGAATACTTTCCTCCTTCAAGAATGACAGCCTACAAGGATAACATCGCCAGGTTCAGACAGAAGGAAGGAATGAGCTTGTACGACACTTGGAATGAATTCCAAGAACTTCTCTACAACAGCCCTCATCATGGCTTCCAGCATAGGAAATAAGTTATGCCTACTCATCTTTATAAACAAATAAACCTAGGAGAACTAAAACCGGCTAGTCTACATCTTGTACTAGCTGACAGATCTGTCAAATTACCTAGGGGAATTATAGAAGATGTGGCTGTTCATTGCGGACCTTTTACCATTGTTGCAGATATTGTTGTTTTAGATACCCGAGAGGTAGATGTTACACTTATCTTAGGCCGACCCTTTCTAACAAAATCCGGTGCACTCATCAATTGTAAACAAGGCTCGTTGACTTTAATGGTCGGAGATGATAGTGTAACATTTCACCTTAGGGACGGCATGAAGTACTCTTCTATGCAAGATGACAAATGTTTTTCACTGGATGCTATGGAGTTGGCTTCGACCGACTTTGTTACTAATGCTTTAACTAGCAACCTGCTAGAGTTATGTCTGATTTCAGGTATAGAAGATGCATCGGATGATCCGGAACAACTCCATTCGCTAGAGGAACTCAACAACCAGAAATCGGCACCTGCAGCCTCTTCCGCGGTGCCACCCCTTGAGCATTGATGACACTCGATTTGACGTGATTATCAGCCTCATTTAAGCGACATTTCTTTGCTTAAGACATGGTTTTTAGGGTAGAATAACGAATATTCAATCGATTGCCCTATCTCGTGCCATTTGTGTTACCTTGGCCCGTTTCGGGTCTATTTGATGGATTTCTAGTGTTTTTGTGTTAGCACAGGTTTTTGCCGTCAAATAAAGTAGTCATGGACGTGTCTAAGGCGTAGGAACCTCGAGGAATCAAACCGGAATCAATCCAAGGAGCCAGTCAAAGTCAAACAAAATCCTGCCCGAGTACAAATAGATTTTTGCCGAAATTGACCTTGCATATTCGGCGAAAATATTAGTGCATTCAACTGGTGCCGAGTCAAAGGACATCTTCGGCGAAAACATTGTACTCTTCGGACCGAAAATACAAGGCAGAGAAAGCACTCCCGAACACAAAGGAATTTTCGCCGAAATTCTTAAGGAATTTTCGGCGAAAATAATACACTATTCCAGGTCAAGTTAGGGTTAAGTATAAATACTTAACCCGGCTGGCCAAACAGGGAGATACAATCATAATTCGCAAAACACAACTTTTCGAATCAGAATCCTCTCAAGTTCTGGAGCGAAGAGTTGGAGTTCGAAGAGCCGGATAGAGATCGTGACGCCATCCCTTTCACCTCGACGAACCGGAGCTAGGAGTTTAGATTACCGAAGATCGGAGTCTATCAGAGTCGTCTGAATTAGGTTTTTCAGATTCTTTTCTGTTCTTACTCTGAATGATGAACTCTTTCCTTGTCTTTGTTTCTTCTGTAATGATCATGAGTAGCTAAACTCGTTAGAGCTTAGACTAGATGAACCCTAAGTGACCCAGGGCTTTAAAGCGGTCACGGATCGGCGGTGATTAGATTCGAAATTCAATCAGTTTGTCATTCATGTTTGATTTGTTCTTCATTGTTCACGTTTCTTGTCTGGATTGATCACCTAGATCACTTGTCTGAAATGAGTGCGGGTGCTATGATATTATGAATTGCTGGTTGTGGATGCAGGAGGGTTGCCCTGCCAATGTGGGGTCGCTCTGAATAAGAGGAACAGGTGGGTGACCCCTAGACTCATGACATGGCTTCCCCTGTACTCGCAGGTGGGGGAGGCCGGTGAGCTAGCCGGTTATCCTATTGATTGTGATGTGTGTGCTGTGAACATGACAGGGGCATGGAGGACGAGATGGGTTGTGAACTATGGACTATGAATGAGATGTGGCTGTTTTGTGTTGTATGTTGGTAGTAGATGTGATGTATGATTCGAGAATGTGATGTTGAGAATGGTATGTGTGGAAATAGAACCGAAGGAGCCTGCACTGCCCCCTAAAACTGCACTATGGGTGCTAAGTGCCTCTTCAAGGGAAAGAGGTGCGGTCACGTCTTCAAGGGAAAGGCGTGATTTGTTTGGTTGAGTCAGGTTAACGATTCCTTCAGGGGAAAGGTCTCGTGGTATCCTCCAAGGGAGAGGATGCGTCTTGGACCTCTCTAGGGGAGAGAGGTGCGTCAGGCCGGCAGGGGTGGTGCGGGATAAACTCCTTATTGGCGCCTAATAACTCACCTAGACAATTTGAATGTGAATGTGTTGTGTTGTGTTGTGTGGTGACTTGCTTGACTGGTGTTGTGGTAATGTTGTTGCGAAGGGAATTGATGCTTGATCTATGTTATTCTGCTATTTGATTTGTACTTGAGAACAAGAACTGACCAACGTGATCACCCAGACTGCTTTAGGGAATTAAAATATGGAAAGGGGGGTTGGGTTGGTTCCATTGTTGAATGTCTTGTGCGGAGTTGGGACCGCTCCATAGAGTAGGACAACGTGTAGGTAGGCCCAGTGGGTTCACTCAATTTCAATAGGAAATTGATCCCTTTCTCCCTTTCAGGATCTCGTGGCTAGAGAGAGTGGTGTGGTGTCAGAGTTGAGGGTGGATTCCGAGAAGTGCTGGGCTGAAGCTATGAGGTGAAGACTGGAGCCTACTTGGAGTTGACCTATTTTTATATTTCAGTTGACTTGGGACATTTTGGGGGTTTTACTTGGATTTATGTATCTTTCTGATTATGTTGGATTTTATGGGTTTTATGATGGATTTGGAGTTGCAAACAGTTTATGTTTTCATGGTTTATGGAGGCCTCTCACTTAAACTCTTATTTAAAGCTTGGATTTGATTGTTATCTCTGTCGTTTTCCACTGGGTAATACTCGATACCGGTTCAACCTCGGGTTTCACCGAGCTGATTCGGGTCGGGTGTTACACTTTCCCTGATGAGCTGTTGCATCTTGAGAATCAAGAACAAGTAAATAGCATAGCCATTGATCCCTGTGCGATCTATCATGCTCAAACTCTGAGTACTGCAACCACGACAGAGGAACCATGGTACGCCAACCTCGCGAACTATCTGGCGTCCGGCACTATGCCAACAGGATTGGACTACAATGCCTGAAAGAAGCTCATCAAGGAATCCAAGTCCTACTTCTGGGATGAACCATTCTTGTATCGGATTGGAGTTGATGGGATGATCTGAAGGTGTGTATCATACATCGAAGCAGCTGACGTTATACGCCAATGCCACGAAGGCCATTTTGGAGGTCATTTCGGCGGCAACCATACTGCTAGAAAGGTACTCGAAGCCGGATTCTTCTGGCCATCTCTCTTTAGTGATTGTGATGCTTATGCTCGTCATTGTGACGCTTGTCAGAGATCAGGTAACATCTCTAACCGTAATGAGATGCCTCAGAATATATCTTTAACTGTTGAAGTTTTCGATGTTTGGGGAATTGATTTTATGGGACCTTTCACACCCTCCAACGGAAACAAGTACATTGTTGTAGCCGTTGATTACGTCTCCAAGTGGGCTGAAGCGGAAGCTTTACCCACTAACGATTCAAGAGTGGTGGGAAAGTTTCTCCAACGTCTTTTCATGCATTTTGGCACCCGACGCTTCATCATAAGCGATAGGGGCACCAGTTCCATGGACACTTCGATCGGGTATGCAAGCACTTCGGCGTCATCCATCGAATGTCCACCACTTATCACCCTCAAGCTAACGGTCAAGCGGAAGTGAAAAACCATGAGCTCAAGCAGATTCTTGATAGAACAGTTGGTCGGTCTCAAAAGGACTGGTCATCTAAGCTCGATGAGGCCTTATGGGCGTATCGAACTGCCTACAAGACTCCTATCGGTACTTCACCGTATCGACTCGTTTATGGCCAAGTATGCCATCTATCGGTCGAGCTTGGGCACAAGGCGTTCTGGGCTATTAAAGATCTGAACTTGCATCCTAAGCTTGCAGGAGATGTGAGGTTATTACAGATAGACGAACTCGAGGAACATTGCCTTAACGCCTATGAAAGCACGAAGCTTTATAAAGAATGGACCAAGAGGATCCACGACTCGTATTTAATAGAGAATAAGATATTTTACTCTGGATATCAAGTTCTTCTGTACAACTCCTGCTTGAAGCTATTCCCTGGAAAGTTGAAGTCCCGGTGGTCCGGCCCTACACAGTCATTAGGCAAAAGCCACTTGGAGCTGTCGAGATAAAAGGACTCGATCAAGAACCATTTGTCGTGAATGGTCATAGGCTCAAGAGGTACCTCCACGGCCTAGCCGCTGCCCTGATTGATGTGCATTTCTTCACTTCTACTCCGTGATCGCCATTCAGGTATCGTCCAGCTCAAGGACGTTAAGCAAGAGCGCTTCGTGGGAGGCAACCCACGGCTAGAGTCAGTTTTTGAATTTTTGGGTCAATTTTGAGTCTAAAGTCGGTTCAGGGGAGCCACAAGTGTCATTCGTGGTTTCTTATTTTTCTTGTGTGTGTTGTGTGTTCTCGGGTCAATTCCAATTTATTTGGGATGTTTTCCAATTTTTTTTTTGTTTTGATTTTTCAAAGTTGCGTGCTGGTGTTTGCGAAAATCTATTTTGAACTGCCTAGGTCAACTGTTCTCGACGAAAACTTTCAAAGTTAGAACTTTGATTTTTAAAAACCCTCAGCCTGCTGTTTCTTTTCGTCACAAACTCCTCACCGAGAACTTTAAAGCTTTCGGCAAGAAATTTTAGTTTCAAATCTCCTGTTTCTTTCTTTGATAAACTCCTTGGCGAAAACTTTTCCAAAATCTGGTGCGTTTTGAGTCTCTTTATAAACCATTTTCAAACAAGTTTTCGACGAAAACTTTCAAAGTTCTCGCCAAGAACTTTGGTCTTAAATTTTGAAAAATTCCCTTTTATCCCCCTGTTTTTGAACTCAGCCTCATTCCCCCTTTTCTCGTCGAGACAAACCAAAACCCTCCGCCGCCACCAAATTTCTTTCGCTCCACCACCAATGTTTAGCGCCCATCACCACCGCACTGTGCCCCTCTCAATTCTGAGTGTTTCCATACCTAGATCATCTGAATCGGAGCTCTAGAGCTTTGGTTCCACCCGAAACCTCCACTTTGTGTTCTTCGTGTTCCGTCCATTTTCTGCAGTCATGTCTTCAAGGTTAGTTGTTGGGTTTTCAATTTCAAATATTTTGACATATTGATTGTTGAATTCCGTAAAACTTGATTTCGGTTGACTTTTCGGTCTACCTCGACTTGCGTGCCTACTGTTTCGGTGTGATTTGTGCTTAATTGTTGAACTTAGATGTTCTAGACTGATTAGGGAGTTTTGTGCCAGGATTTGATGATTATTGTGCTTAGTTTGCTTTGTGTAATTGTCAAATGAGTTAGGATGTTGCTAGAATGTCGATTTGACTTTGCACACTTGATGATATTTTGCTATACCGACAATTCATGTGAGTGCCTTAGGTTCAATTTCGGCTAACCAAATGTTGTTGAGCTTACCTCCACTCGCCCCCCTCGTTTCCTTGTGAAATTGAGTTTTTTTTTTGAAACTAAGTGTGGGGTAAGATTCATCGGTTCTCATATTGGGTTGCTTTGAGCCTTACTTTTCAGGAACCTAGGTAAGTTTAAGACCACTGGGCCGATCGGGAGAGATGGACAAAGCCAGACGGGACAGGCTTCAGTCCTCCTCCTCATCCACACCAGTGACCGTGACTCCGGACTTCATTCCGGTCACCACTCCTGCTCCGGAGATCCCTGCCTCTAGCACTCCAGCTCACAACACCACCGAGGACCTCCACCCGTTCATCGCGTCCCTTCCTCCGAAAAACCTGGAGACCTACAAGAAGATCAAGGACATTCCCATGGGCCAAGTGGCAACCCTCTCCTTGGACAGCATCAAAAACCACAACCAAGATTGGTACTCCAGCATCGACCGCTCCCCTGAGCAAACTGGGTTGCGATCTCTAACCACCTACGGCTCCCACTACCCTCTAGTCGCCGTCCAAGAATTCTGGAGCTCATTTGAATGGACCACACAGAAACCCCATCGATCCCTGAAGTGTGTCCACTCCGCCTCGTGGGAGTTCGATATGAGAAGACCCTCGACGAGTTCGCGCTCCTATTCGACCCCCATGCTACCGTTAGGGACGTTTGCCTAGGGTTTGAAGACGTCAACTCCGCCGCCCATGACCCATATCCTAAGATATGGAAATTTATAACTAGTGACCCCGAGGCAGATCCTAGCCGCGCCACTGCTGATAACGTCGCTCACCCCCTCTTTAAATTTCTTCATTATGTTTAGACAAGATCTCTGTGTTTTTGCACTAAGGTAGGACGCCACCACATCTCTTTGGAAGAGTTCATCCTCTTCCATGCTGTGGAGGAGAACGTACGCATTCACCTCGGGTGGTGGCTAGCCTGATTCTTCCATAAGCGCACGACCTCCAAGAAACTTCCCATTGCACTTCCTGGCGGCCCCTTCATCTCTTGTTTGATTGATACACTCCAGATCTGTGACAAATGGGGCCCCAACATTCCTTGCGTTGAGATTGAACACATCAGTGTTGAACTCGCTGTGGCACGTGGCCTTGACCTTTCGGTCAGTCTCGACGCTTACACATCGGCGCCTGCTCCCACCAAGAAGATGCCAGCTCCACCTCCACCATAGAACCCAGACCAGTATGGTGAGGCTCTCACCCATTTGGAGAGGTGGCAGACAGACTTCTCCACCGGTTCCCATCCATGGCAGAGGGACCGAGTTGCTTTCGAGGCCCGAGCCACGGCTTGGCACGAGGAGCAGGAGGCTAGGTGGATCATCACCCAGCGCAACCACGACCGGGAGATGGCGACACATCAGGCTTTCCTCGCCCAATTCGGCATCCCCATTCCACCACCCCCACCCCCACCTGAGGGTCAATGATCAGGTCGTATCCTTTCCTTTCTTTTTATTTATCCTTTTTGGATTTAAATCCAACTTTTTTCTGTGTGGATCCGAGACACTTGTCCCAATTTTCTTTCGATCTTTTGTTTGTTTTTGTTTTGTAGGAACTTGAGTAGCTACTACACTCCGCTCCGAACTCTCCGTGTTCTACGCCAACCACCTCGTTTCAGGTTCTCCGTATCTCTCTCTCCTAGTTTAGTCTTGTGAGGACACAAAACCATTTAAGTGTGGGGCAGGATGCTAGAGAACCTTGCATGATCTTGATTGCCTTTCTGTGTGATTTCGTGGCATATTCCATTCCTCTAGCATAGAATTGCTCGGTTCTTGACTTGTCATGTTAAGTTAGCTTTCAATCTTTCATAATGATGCTTAGACTGCTTAACCTAGAACTTGTAACCAACTTTCCTGCATTGATGCTAAATTGCCTGGTCAGAACAGAAAACTTTTATCACGCTTGTAGTATTTCGCCTTGATTGCATGAAAATGATCGAATTCGACTAGCAAACCAATTGTGAGATTTTGATCCATTGCACATAACTTGCAATTTCAATTCTTTTTTAGTGGCTTTCTCACATCTTGAATGAGTTAGAATTTTCATGAGACCTATTTGAGATCACACGATGACACGATTTCTAGGAGGATAGAGGCACCTAGATTCAGCTACTTAAGCCAGATAGCCAACGTAACGATAAATCCCTTAGGTGTAAACCCTTGAGCTTGGCCCTTCTTTCGGTTCGTTATACAGTACAGCAATTTTCCATGTTCTTCATCACCCTGTTGATCCCCTGTGGTAGTAGTTACATATTAGCCTACCGGAAGTCGGTCTGTAGTAACTTGCCTATAGCCATTAAACAGGTGGTCTTAGCTATTATGTCCAAACTTGTAAACCCCTCTAGCAACTAAAAGAAAGAATCGGCACAAAGAAAAAAAAGGGAAGAAGAAAAACAAAAGAAATTTTGAAAAAAGTAAGAAAAAGAAGAAAAATTCAAAAGTTTGAAAAAAAAGAAAATTTTGAAAAAAAAATTAAAAATGAATTCAAGTTTCAAAGTCAAGTAGTATAGTTCAATAACGTTCTTCACCCTACATATGGAAGAACGAAGTCAAAGAAAATATAAAGAAAACTAAGAAAAATTCAGAGAAGAAAGAGAAAAAAATTCAACCAAATAACTAACAAAGCTAACCAAATAACTGCAAGAAAAACTAGCAATTTATTCGGATGCAAACAAGTTGTGCGTGGTGTGAGTTCCACGACTTCTAATTCTAAGAAATGCAGAGAAATTTAAAAATTCAACTAAAGCAGATTGGAAATTAGGGTTGAAAACAAAGATGACAGACGAACTTAGACTTTGAATCCCCCTTCGTTCCCTAGAGCATTGGCAATCAACAGATCAGCGGATTTCGATTCTCATTCAATCAATTACTAAGACACCACCATAACTCCTGACCCTTAGGTTTAAGACCGTCGAACGTTCGCTCTATCCATTCTAGCTACCAAGATTAATTAGTCGCCCGGGTACGGTCGCCTCTCGCAACGACTTAACTTAATTGGTGCAATTACTAACGATTTATAAGTTTTTCTTGCAGTGGATTAACCCTAACCGGTTCCTACGAAAGGCACGCTCCAATTATAAGGTTAATTGTTTAATTCGATGTTCTAAAGTAAGGCGAGCGTTCGCTTCTATCCTTAGCTTAACAAGAATCTAATCTAGGTGATCAATCCAGACAAGAAACATGAACAATGAAGAACAAATCAAACATGAAAGAGAAACTGATTGAATTTTGAATCTAATCACCGCCGATCCGTGACCGCTTTAAAGCCCTGGGTCACTTAGGGTTCATCTAGTCTAAGCTCTAACGAGTTTAGCTACTCATGTTTATCACAAAAGAATCTAAGACAAAGAAAGAGTTCATCATCCAGAGGAAGAACATAAAAGAATCTGAAAAACCTAATTTAGACGACTCTGACAGACTTCGATCTTCGGTAAGCTGCACTCCTAGCTCCGAGTCTCCGAGGTGGAAGGGATGGCGTCCCGATCTCTTTCCGGCTCTTCGAACTCTAACTCTTCGCTCCAGAACTTCAGAGAATTCTTTGAATTCTGATTACGAAAAGTATATGATGTTGTGTCCTCTGATGTTGGGCCGTCGGTTAAGTATTTATACTTAACCCTAATTAATCCGGATTTCTTCTATTATTTTTGCCAAAAATAAAGGATTATTTTCGCCGAAAATGATGGTGTAAATGGACGGTCCTTTGGCTGGTATCTCCTGTAATTTTTGCTTCGGTCGAAAACTTAACGGTTTCGCCGAAAACTCCTTCAGCCGGTCATTAGTTGATTTGTGTTGATATTTTTGCCGAAAATACTAGGGTATTTTTGGCGAAAATTCCTTTGTAAACCGGGCAGGAATTTTCTAAACTTGATTGGCTCCTTTGATCGATTTCGGTGCAATTCCTCGAGGTTCCAACGCCTTTGACATGACCTTAGCTACTTTATTTGACGGCAAAAACCTGTGCTAACACAAAAACACTAGAAAACCATCAAATAGACCCGAAACGGGCCAAAGTAACACAAATGGCACGAGATAGGGCAATCGATTGAATATTCGTTATTCTACCCTAAAAACCATGTCTTAAGCAAAGAAATGTCGCTTAAATGATGCTGATAATCACGTCAAATCGAGTGTCATTAAAATACCCCACACTTAAGCTTTTGCTTGTCCTCAAGCAAACTGAATAGAAACGCTCATGTTCATAAATGATAAGATCGATTAAATTGGAGCTCAATCAAACACAATGAATTATTAGACAGCTAATTCCTAGAACAAGAAACCTGACATGTATACAGATCAGCCAAACAACCTGGTCTCACTAGTAAGCTGCACACGACAAGTAATTAGCAACCAATTATGCACGAATTTGACCTAACCGACCAGACTCCTCACACAGGAAATATTTAGTACAATGGGAACTCTCGCTCTCTGTGTTTAAGGACGTGTTTCTGTTCTCGATCATTTTCTATTACTGAATTCTGTCATAGGTTTGCAATTCGACCACATCTCCACCACTGTGACAACACGAGTATCTAGTCAAGAAGGACTTCCCTGCTAGGACCGTAATGAAATCTACACTACTTGGGTTTATGATGCGATGGATGATGGGAATGTATGATGATGGCTTTGTGCGGTGTAGCTTTCGACTAACTTCCCTCGAATCTAATCTATGGCTTCCTACCGTCTAACCAGGCACGGGTGGAATAATGAACACTCGTCCTATGATACCCTCAAGCAACCTAGCACTTATTTTCTTTTTCGTATACTATTTTAGAAAGAATTGAAATTGCAAGTTACGTGCAATGGATCAAAAGCTCACAGTTGGTTTGCTAGTCGGATTCGGTCATTTTCATGAAATCAAAGCTACAAACTACAAGTGTGATTTAAAAATTCTGTTCTGACCAGGCAGTTTAAAATCAAAGTACACAAGTTGGTTCTCAAGTTCTAGGTTAAGCAGTCTAAGCATCATTATGAAGGTTTGAACAACAACTTAACATCAAAAATCAAGAACTGAGCCATTCTAATGCTAGAGAGACTGGAATGGAATCACGAGGCACACACAAAACACAATCAAGGGCAATCAAGTTCATGCAAGGTTCTCTAGCATCCAACCCCACACTTAAATCGGACTGTGTCCTCACAAGACTAATTCTAGAATTCATAGTGAAGTAGAAGAACCTGGACCGAGATTATTGGTGTAGGGGATGAGCACGGGTCCTCGGAGCGGAGGCGATCTACCAAAGCGAAGCAAAGGGAATCTCCCTACTGCCTACAAAACAAAAACAAATGAAACATAAAAAGGAAATCGGGACAAGTGTCCCGGATCCACACAGAAAAAAGTGGATCGAAATCCGAAAAGAAGAAATAAAAAGAAAGGACAAGGAAAAGGACACCACCTGATCATGGCTGGTCAGGGGTGTTGGGGGGTGGAAAGTGGAGGTGCTCGCCGAGCTGACGTTGCCACGCCAGTTGTGCCTCATACCGCCTGTCGGCGCGGCGCATATGCTGCTGCATAATAGTCCATTTCGCCTCTTGAGTGGCGTTGTCGGTGATGCGCCACTCCTGCAGTCGCTCATACAGCTCACCAATGTTCACGGGGTGCGGTCAGTGTTGAGGGTGAGGCGCCTGGTATGGATCTGGAATGTGCGGCGGCAACTGGTGTGCATACCCTGCCTGATGATGTGGCGAGGGTATATAGTCATGGAACTCTGGCTGCGGCTGGGGCTGCTGCTGCTCAGTATCATCATCTTCCTCCAACTCGGCTACATGCTGGAGGGGAGGATCTGCTGCCACCTGGGGACTGAGGTCCAGCTCTAGGTCGTATTTGACCGCTAAGTTTCCTCCAACGGTCCTAAGGTGGTGTCGGGGAATGTTCGGGCCATATTCATGGCTGATGCCGAAGGAGATGATGAGCTGACCTATGAAGTTACCTCCCAGGTGTGCATGAGGTGGCGTCCGCCTCTTGGTCTTCTGGCGGAAGATGCGAGCAAGCACCCATCCGGGGTGAAGAGGGAAGCTCTCTCGGATGGCTCGGAGAAACATAAGCTCCTCCTTGAGGATATGGTGGTGATCCTTATCTGGAACATATAAAAGCGATCTACGCCAAACCATATGAATAAATTTAAAGAGAGGGTGAGAGAGCGACTTAACTAAGTTGTGTTCCCCAAGGCGATCGCCAGGCACTCCAGTCATGTGGCTCCAGAGTGCATGGTACGCCTCCTCGTCATCATCGTCGCCCCAGCCGAGGTGATGGCCATGATAGTGCTCGTAGGGGATACCTAGATGAGCAGCAAACTCATCATAGGTGTACGTCCTGTATACTCCACCCAGATAGAAGGTAACAACCTTCTGGCCCTGCCTCCTCTTGTGCTCATCTAGATCAAATGTCGCCCAGAACTCCTGAAGGGCGATGTCTGGGAAGTCGGCAGTTATGGTGGTCAGCTCTAGGAGGTCGGTCGGTGCTAGGGTGTCATGCAGGTTCCGGTGGTAGTCCTCGTCGTGCTCGCTGAGGGACTCCATGGAGAGAGGGCGTACCTTAGCTCCCCGAACATGCTCGATCTTCTGGAAGCACTCGAAGTAGAAGTCAGGTAGACGAGCGATAGTGCGATGGTACCCAGCCCGACGAGGTAATGCTGGAGGAGGGCCCTGAACGGCGGGTGTGACGGGAGCGGGGGCTCTGGAGCTCGAGGCGGCATCAAGTCGTGCCTTGGCCCTGCGCTCATAAGTGGTATTCCTAAAACCAGAACGAAACCAGATTAGTCAAACTTAAAACCCTACCCCACACTTAGTAGAAAAACTCAATTTCACAAAGAAATGAGGAAAACCGAGTGGGGGTAAGCAAAGCAGAGTAACCGGTAATCATAGACAGTAAAATACATGCTTAGGAACAGCCAGAATTGGATAAGCACAATCAGAGTTCAAAGAGTCAAACCGACATTCAGAAAGTCAACCCTATACCATAATGAACCCTAATCATGGCAAGACTATCACAAAGCGGAGAACGATGGTAAAATATGATCTCAGATGGCAAACACAATAATCTGAACGAGAATGAACACATACGGCAGCCAAATGATCAAAAACAGTTCATGGTCAAACCGACATTTCTCACAAGTCAACATTACAAAGAATCAATCATATGCATAGCAACACATGATGAAATGATATGAAAATTAAGCACGAAACTCCCTAAGCATGCTAGAACAGTTTAACAAGTTCAGCTAACCTAGTTCATACGAAATCAGTCGGCACGCAAATCAAGGCAAACCGAAAATCAACCTCGACGAAATTCAGCAATCAATATCTCAAAAGATTCATAATGAAAAGTTATACAACTTACCTTGAAGCCATGGATGCTAAAAACGAACGGTTTGGGAGAAATCGGTGAAAAACTCTAAAAACAAGGGTTTATGTGAACTAGAGCTGTAGAGCTCCGATTCGAACGTTATAGGGCTCAACGAGATCGGAAAAGGAAGGAGAAGGGAGCGGCGGCGGTCGGCGACGGCGGCGGCGGTGGCAAAGAGAAAATGGGAGGCGACGGTTTTCAAAAAATAGGGGATGGGCGATTTTTTCGGGCTTAGTTCGAAAATGGTAAGTGGAGAGAGAGAAACTGAAATCCGGATTTTAAAGGGATAGGGTCCGAAATTGCCTTGTATTTTTGATGAAAATAAGTTCAAATTTTCGCCGATAATATTAGTTAAAATCACCGCCAATTTTCAAAATAATTTTTTCGCCGAAAACACAATGAATTTTCGGCCAAAAATATGAAACAGGGGAAATCAGGGAAAATTTAGAAGGCGATTTCGCCGAAAATAGGGGTTCATTTTCGTCGAAAATTTTGAACTGCTCGGGTGAAAATATTTTCACAAATCTTGCAAACTTTAGAAAATCACATTTAAATCCACAAAAATCGGAACAACCTCAATCAACTTGCAAATGATACTACGACACACAGACTACATACGAAAAAAAACACAAACAAACTCACACTTTTGGCTCCCCCGAACCGACTCTAAAACACTAAGGTTGACACAAAACAAAAATGGACTCCAGCCGTGGGTTGCCTCCCACGAAGCGCTCTTTTATTAACGTCCTTGAGCTGGACGATAGCTGGACGGTGTTAGGAGACATCCCAACTCAGATTCTCCTTAACGCTCGCGTCGGAGTTCATAAAGTACAGCTTTGGGGCTTCTCCAGTGAGCGTGAATCTCTTCCCATTCGCATGCAAAAGCTTGGTACGTCCGTCGGGAAGGTGGTCAATGAATTTGAACGGTCCGAACAGCTCTGTCAAGGGATCATCTTCTACGAGGAAGATGGTGGACGGAATGAGAGCTTCTGGCTTCATCTTTTTAATCTCTGTCTTGATATCACCAGGATCGGTGATCGTCAGTATTTCCTTAGGAGATGCTTTTAGATTCTCCTTCCATACTTGTTCCGGCGCCGGTAGCTCGAAATGAATTGGCGGTGCAGCTGGATTGGTAAATGGTGGTCGAACAACTGGTCTCCAGACCATTTGGGTCTTCGTTTTCTTGTTCTTCCCTCGAGGCCTACTCGGTTTTGTGCTCGGTGGTTTAGAAGAGGCTTGCAGTTCCTTCTTCTTCTTGGACGGCTTTAGAACCAAAATTGTTGGCTTCTTCTTGGTGATCTGTTCAACATCTGCAACAGCAATTGATCTAGGCACACTAGAAGAGATATCAGTAACGGAGTTGACCGGAGTCAACTCCACAGTTTCAACAGATTGGCAATGAGATTCTTCAGTCTTAGATTTATATTTCATGCCATCTTTAAGACGAAACGTTATTGTGTCTTTACAAATCCTTAAAGTCAAAGAACCGCTTGGAACGTTAATTTGCATTCCAGTTGTAGCCATGAAGGGTCGACCTATAAGAATGGTAGTATCATCCTCACTAGTGTCTATAATCACATAGTCAGCTAAGAACGTGAACGGACCACATTTAGTAACAACGTCTTTTATTTCTCCTCTAGGCGTTTTAAGTGATCTATCGGCAAAGACGAGTTGCATAGTAGTTGGTTCAAGTTCTCTTAGGTTTAATTTTTCAAATAAGCTCATAGGCATAACATTGACAGACGCGCCTAGATCCACTAAACTACGTTTTATTTCAATATCATTAATAACCAAAGGTAGCGTGAAAGAACCGGAATCAGAACACTTAGCTGGATATGGAGAGATAGGCTTCTTGTTACGAATGTCAGGATATCCTTCTTTGTTCCCCTTCATACCAGTTTCGTTCCTCGCATTTGGCAGTAATGCTCTAGGAAAAGGAGGCTTCACGACGTATGGGGCGAGAGGAGGATCAGACTCCTTCGACGCCACTTTCTGAGCTTCCTTCTTCTCTGGAGTGTCAGGCATCCTGCATATATATATCAGAAGAAGTATTAGAAGATGAGCTTGAATGATCTTGAACAGTTACCATATTGGCTTGCTCCTTTCTCGGATTTGGCTCTGTCTGGCTCGGAAGTTGGCCAAATGGTCTACCAGATGCAAGCATGCTTGATATGTTGTTCACAGCTTGCTCAATTCTTTGTCCAGATGCTATCTGTTCTTGATTAAGAAGAGCTTGAGCTTTAAACTGACTGTCATGATCATCGAGTCTGGTGATGATCTGGCTAAGCTTCCTGTCCAGGTCACTAACGTTGTTTTCTCTCTAATGTTGCTGACCTGGATAGGTGTTATTCAAGTATTGGTTCTGGCGGTTGCCAGGTCCAGTTCCATAGGTGCCCGGATTTTGATGCGGTGGCTGGTAAACACCTGCCAACGGATGGTTAGGTTTCTGATCCTGAGCTGGACCAGCTAGGCGGTTATTCTGGTTCTGGTTATGGTTGGCGCCAGCATTGCAGGGGGGTCTGTCCTGATAGTTCCCTTGCTGCCTGAAGTTGCGGTAGCCAGCATAACCATTCTGATTATTAACGAAGCCTTGTTGAATGAAATTTACCTCTTTGGCAGACCAGACTTCTGCCTTACCAAAATTCTAACAACGGCCTCCGTTATGTGCGCAAGCTCCACACCATTCGCAATCGGCAATGTAGACAGAAGCTGCCGGCGGTTTGATTGGTGTGGTAGATTTCTTTAAATGCTTCTCTACCTCTGCCTTGATAGTAGCTTCGAGATCGAGCTTGCTCCTTGATTCTTCTGATTGTCATTCCCAGTTCCTTGACTTGGAAGCACAGTTTGCGAAATGAAGAAGAGCAGCTTCAAGTGTAAGTGTAGTGCAATCCCCTTCAGCTAGAGAATTAACCCACTTGGCAGATTCTTCTCGAAGTCCTCGAGCAAAGATTTCAGCTAACTGCCTCTGCACGAATCCATGATGCAGACAGTTGTAGAGAAGTTCTTGGAATTGATTCCAAGTGTCATATAAGCTTTCTCCTTCTTTCTGGGAGAATATAGCAATGCTGTCCTTGATGGCAGTTGTTCTGGCTGGAGGGAAGTATTCTTCAACGAAGTCCTGAGCCAGAGTATCCCAATTAGTGTAGTAGCCAGGTGGTATGCCAGTAAGCCACCTCATAGCAGCGCCTTTTAGAGAGAACGGGAAAGCTCTCAGACAAAGAGTATTTTTGTCGAGGTTTCCGTTCTTGAAAGTGCTGCAGAGATCAAGGAAGTCTGCAAGATGAGTGCACGGATTGTCTAGGGGCCTGCCTTCAAACTGTAGATCCCTAGAGATCATGGTCAAGAATGGAATCTTGATCTCATAGTCAGGATCTCCTTCAATGCGCGGAACGGCAATGGCAAATCGAACGCTAGTCGCGCTCGGCTTGTTATAGTCTGCTAGACTCTTCTGTGCAGGTGGTGGTGGTGGTAGTTCTCCATTTGGTGGTGGTGGTGGTGGTAACTGATCGTCCATGGTAGGAGATGGAGGAGGTGAAAGTGATGCGGTGTATGAAGCAGATGAAGATGACGGTGGAGACGCAGATGAGGAACTCTGCTTCAGTTCCTCGATCTTGATCGGAGTGATGGGTGGATTGGATCTGCCTTTCTTCAAAATCTGTGATCGTAGAGGTGGAGCAGAACTGCCTGGTCTCTCTATACTCTTAGCCTGTTCAGTTTGAGAGCGAGTCAAGGACGGTGAGGCATACACCTGTAAACCTACAGATAACAAAGACAAACAAAACCAGTGTAAAATCGAAGTGGATGGAAAGGTGAAAGATGGAAAGTAGAAGAATAAATTTGCCAGTTCTTCTTTCAAACAATCAAAAGAAGTTCCCGGCAACGGAGCCAATTTGATGAACCTAAGATCGTTGTTCGGGTTCAACCAAATAACTAACAAAGCTAACAAGCTAGGGTAGATCGTATTCCACGGGCCTTCTATGATTGACTACTCCAAAAACTAGCAATTTATTCGGATGCAAACAAGTTGTACGTGGTGTGAGTTCCACGACTTCTAATTCTAAGAAATGCAGAGAAATTTAAAAATTCAACTAAAGCAAATTGGAAATTAGGGTTGAAAACAAACATGACAGACGAACTTAGACTTTGAATCCCCCTTCGATCCCAGAGCATTAGCAATCAATAGATCAGCGGATTTCAATTCTCATTCAATCAATTACTAAGACACCACCATAACTCCTGACCCTTAGGTTTAAGACCTAAGGGTCAGGAGTTAATTAGCTACCTTCTAGCTACCAAGATTAATTAGTCGCCCGGGTACGGTCGCCCCTCGCAACGACATAACTTAATTGGTGCAATTACTAACGATTTATGAGTTACTCTTGCAGTGGATTAACCCTAACCGGTTCCTACGAAAGGCACGCTCCAATTATAAGGTTAATTGTTCAATTCGATGTTCTAAAGTAAGGCGAGCGTTCGCTTCTATCCTTAGCTTAACAAGAATCTAATCTAGGTGATCAATCCAGACAAGAAACATGAACAATGAAGAACAAATCAAACATGAAAGAGAAACTGATTGAATTTCGAATCTAATCACCACCGATCCGTGACCGCTTTAAAGCTCTGGGTCACTTAGGGTTCATCTTGTCTAAGCTCTAACGAGTTTAGCTACTCATGTTTATCACAAAAGAATCTAAGACAAAGAAAGAGTTCATCATCCATAGGAAGAACAGAAAAGAATCTGAAAAACCTAATTTAGACGACTCTGACAGACTTCGATCTTCGGTAAACTGCACTCCTAGCTCCGAGTCTCCGAGGTGGAAGGGATGGCGTCCCGATCTCTTTCCGGCTCTTCGAACTCTAACTCTTCGCTCCAGAACTTCAGAGAATTCTTCGAATTCTGATTACGAAAATTATATGATGTTGTGTCCTCTGATGTTGGGCCGCCGGTTAAGTATTTATACTTAACCCTAATTAATTCGGATTTCTTCTATTATTTTCGCCGAAAATAAAGGATTATTTTCGCCTAAAATGATGGTGTAAATGGATGGTCCTTTAGTTGGTATCTCCTGTAATTTTCGCTTCGGTCGAAAACTTAACGGTTTCGCCGAAAACTCCTTCAGCCGGTCATCAGTTGATTTGTGCTGATATTTTCACCGAAAATACTAGGGTGTTTTCGGCGAAAATTCCTTTGTAAACTGGGCAGGAATTTTCTGAACTTGATTGGCTCCTTTGATCGATTCCGGTGCAATTCCTTGAGGTTCCAACGCCTTCGACATGACCTTGGCTACTTTATTTGACGGCAAAAACCTGTGCTAACACAAAAACACTAGAAAACCATCAAATAGACCCGAAACGGGCCAAAGTAACACAAATGGCACGAGATAGGGCAATCGATTGAATATTCGTTATTCTACCCTAAAAACCATGTCTTAAGCAAAGAAATGTCACTTAAATGAGGCTGATAATCACGTCAAATCGAGTGTCATCAAAATACACAGGAGATCCAGGAGCTGCCTGAAGTAAAGTTCTCAGTGAGATGTCAAAGTTCTCGCCGAGAAGTTTGGGAAAATTATACACAGATTGGGCAGGAGGATTCTCGCCAGGTTTCAAGTAAAGTTCTCCCCGAGAAGTAAGTCCTTTTCCGGCTTGGATTTGGAAACCCTATAAATACTAAACCGGTGGCCACAATCAAAAAGACTTTTTTCACGGATTAATTTCCAGACTTCAGAGTTCGAGAGAGATTTTAGAGAGTTCGAAGAGCCGGGAAGAGATCGTGACGCCATCCTTCCATCTCGAAGAGCTCGGTGCTGGGAGTTTAAGATCTAGGAGTTTGAAGCTTCACGGATTCATCAGAAATTAGGTTTTATAGTTCTTTTCTGTTCTTCCTGCTTGAAGATGTATTCCTTGTTTGCTTTCGATTCTTTTGTATTGAATATGAGTAGCTAAACTCACAGAGCATAGATTAGATGAACCCTAAGTGACCCAGGGCTTTAAAGCGGTCACGGATCAGCTGTAATTAAATTCAGATTGAGTCAGTTTCTCTTGCATGTTTGGTTTGTTCTTCGTTGCCAGTGTTCTTTTCTAGCTTGATCACCTAGAATAGATTCTTGTTAAGCTGAGGATAGTAGCGAACATTCGCCTCACTTTAAAACACCAAATCAACAATTAACCTATTCATTAGAGTGTGCCTTTCCTAGGAACCAGTTAGGGTTAATACACTGCTAGAGTAACTCATAAATCACTAGTAATCGCACTAGTTAGTTTTCCCTCACAGAAGGGAACGCACGGGCGGTAATTAATCTTGGGAGTTAGATCGGATAGAGCGAATGTTCGCCAGTCTTAAACCTGAGGGTCAGGAGTTATGGTGGTGTCTGAGAACTGAATGAATTAGAATTGAAAGCCGCTGGTCTTGTGATCCCCAATGCCTTTGGTGATCTTAGGGGGATTCGAAATCTAAGCTTGTCTGTCGTCTTGTCAAGTTAAACAACCTTTCAATTTGCTTTTTGTTTTCATTTCAAATTTCCTGCTTTATAGCTTAGAAGTCATGGAACTCACACCACGCAAACTTGTTTAAACCTGAGTAATTTGCCAACTTCTTTGACTAGTCAATTGGTAGAAACCTCGAGAGATTCGATCTAGTCTACTTCTGTAGGCTAGTTATTTGACGACACACATTTTACAGTCCATCAGCTACTCATATTCGAAATAAAAGAAACGGAAACAATCAAGGAACACATCTCAGGTAGGAAGAACAGAGAAAAACTGTAAAACCTAATTTGACCGAGAAGCTTCAATCTCTTGAATCCTCAACTCCTAGCTCCGAGCACTCCGAGTTGAAAAGATGGCGTCACGATCTCTCCGGGAACTTCGAGGATGCTCTCAACTCTCTCTCGAAATATGAAGTCTAGAAATTAATCCGTGGAAAAAGTATATGTTCAAAAGTTGAATCCACCTTCCTTAAATAGGGTTTGTCCGTAGCGGCGCTGGAAAAGGGCAGACTTCTCGGCGAGAATCTTGAAAGTTCTCGCCGAGAACTTTAGTTCAGAGGCTCCTCTATGTGCTGTGTTCAAACTCTTCGGCGAGAACTTTGAGAGTTCTCGCCGAGAACTTCCTCTCCGATTCTCCTGTGTCTTGTGAGTTCAAACTCCTCGGCGAGAACTTTGGAAGTTCTCACCGAAAACTTTAGTGTGGCAGGGGGATTTTGGTTTCTGACTTGTTTGATTTCTGGATCGATTCTGGGCAATTCTTCAGGGTTCCCTTACTTCCCGAGCACGTCCGTGGCTACGTTATTGATGGCAAAAACTTGTGTATTTACAAACACACAAGAAAACACATCAAACTGACCCATAGCGGGCCAAAGTAACCAAAATGGTAGGAAATAGAGCATCGAGTGAAAACACCCTAAACTAGCCTAAAAATCGTGTCTCAAACAGGGAAATGTCACTTAAATGAGGCTGATAATCACGTCAAATCAAGTGTCATCAATACCCGAGTGGAGGATGTTACTCTACTCCTAGGCAACATCCAACATGACAATTAATGTCCTGAACGGATCGTTAACATTGAGGGTTGGAAAGGACAGTGTAACATTCCGTCTCAAGGACGGTATGAAATACATTATTAATGGAGAAGCACATTGTTTATTTATTGAAACTGTGGAGTTGGCCTCGGTCAACTCCGTTACTAATGTCATTCCAAGTGTTTCTTCAAAGATAGCTGCTATAGGTGCTGAACAGGTAAACAACTAGAAGAATAAGCCTCCGGCACAGAAGCCAAAGAAGAAGGAGGAACCAAAAGCATCCTCTTCAACCTTAGATCAACATCAATCAATCATTCTCATGTATTGAAAGACATAGGAATACCAAAGGAGCAAATCAAGCTCTAATGGCTACAAAGCACAAGGTCTAGGATCATCATCTTACACAAATAGCTAAGAGAAACTCAATCCATACAATCAATCACCTATCCTAGCTTGATCCATCCCCCACTAAACTAAACCTAAGCTTAGCCTAAATTGACCATGGAAGAAACCTGAATTTGGGTAGAGGAGACCATCCTTGCTTCCATGGAGGATCTTCCCACTTGGCTCTTAAAGCTCCAATCCAAGGTGTAGAAGGCTTCACTTAGATCTTCAAGTTGATCAACAATTGAGGGTGGATGAAGATTGGTTGAGAGAGAGAGGGTGATCGGCGATTGGCAATTGAGAGAAGAGAAAGGGTGACGGCGATTGTGTTGCAAAAATAGAATGAATTATCTCAATTTTTGTCGCCTCCCTCTTTATATAGCACGCCGGAATTAGCTGGAATTTTCGGCGAAAATTGTGTGACATTTTCGCCGAAAATGTCTTTGAAAACACCGAACGGCTGCTGCATTTCTTCTTATATTTTCGGCAAAAACTCTGAATGTTTTCGCCGAAAATTTCTTCATACATCGGAAGGCTGTCTCCTGTAATCCGGTTTTCGGTCGAGAACTTAGAGTTCTCGCCGAAAACCTCTTCAAATGAAGGGTGCATTTTTCTCAATTTTCCAACGATCATATCTCCTCCGTCCTAGCTCCGATTGACCTCCCGTTTGATCCTACGTGATCCTTGTCACCAGTACTTCAATGCCAAGACCTGAAAATGCAGAGAAAACAACTCCAATAGACATAGAATTGGCCTCAAAGTGGCAACCGGGCAACAAAAGGGGCACTTTGCATAAAACATCCATAAAGGCCTATAAATCATAGCAAAATGAGATCAAACATGGGGGATCCCTAGGCTAATCGAGGACTTATAAATATGATCACATCAAATTCCCCTACGACTAAGCTTTGCTTGTCCTCAAGCAAATGAATTAGAAAACATCCAAGTCCACAAATGACAAGATCGGTTACATTGAGATTCAAACGATAACAATTTGGCTTAAACTGTTCCACGAACAAACTTAACCTACCCATGCCAGAACGTCAACCAAACAAGTCTAGACCTCACTATTTTCTGCACACTTCAAGTAGTGGTTGATTGGGACACAGAAAACCGACCACGACAACACCAACTCTAATTAAAAGGACTTGAACTCGGGACATGGAACGGATAAGGCGAGGGTAAGAGAATTTTTGAAAGTGATAAGTGATCATGATGTGGCTATCGACTCGACTTCATCCGCTTCTAGATCCGCACTTTACAAATCTGGCTAGGATCAAGGGCTACATTTAAGAACTCTTTTTTTTCTTCTTTTTTTCTTTCCATGTTCATTTTTTTCTTCTTTTTTTTTCCCTACTGCATACTAGTGCTCGATCCAACACTTCACTTAAATGTTTAACCTGCCTAGCGCACAGCTTTTGCCTTCGCTAGTGCTCAACCCGACACTTCACTTAGGTGCCGAGCTTGCCTAGCTTAGCTTTTCTTTTCTTTCCTTTTCTTTTGAACATTTTCTTTCCAATTTAGCCACTTGATCCTTAGCCCCTTACAACTTCAACATAAGATTTTGAATTGGATTCCATCTAATCTCAAGCCACAATCACGTTGAAGAAAAACATGGAAAAGGGGATGAAAATACTGACTGTCTTCATCATCTTAGACCGGTGTTATCGAGTGGTATAAAAACACGTATCAAACCAATCAACCAACATACAAAAGTGATAAAATCTCTGTTCTGGCCTAGACTCATTTGATATTAGCGCTAACATGCTGGTTATAGGTTCTAAGTAGGACAGTCTAAACGTCATTGTGAAAGCTTGAAGCCAATCAAACACCAAAAGTCAAGAACCGAATGATTCTACAGTAGAGGGAATCGACATTCAATTAAGATCATGCAACTCAACCAAGCAAAACATTAGACTTCTACCAACAAATAATCACACCAAACCCCAAACTCCCCTACGACTAACATGAGCATTGTCCTCAATGATCAAGAGAGAGAGGGTAAAGTGGAACGAAGTTACCGCGTTGGTAGAGAGGAGCATAGGACGTAATAGATGCGGATGAGTTCCATGATGATCCTTGGTGAAGAGTGATCCCAATTGCTTGCCAAACCTTATTCAAAAAGCTAAAACAACACAAAAACCTCAAACAACAATTAAAAGTGAAAAAGTAAAGATAACATGGGTTGCCTCCCATTGATGACACTCGATTTGACGTGATTATCAGCCTCATTTAAGCGACATTTCTTTGCTTAAGACATGGTTTTTAGGGTAGAATAACGAATATTCAATCGATTGCCCTATCTCGTGCCATTTGTGTTACCTTGGCCCGTTTCAGGTCTATTTGATGGTTTTCTAGTGTTTTTATGTTAGCACAGGTTTTTGCCGTCAAATAAAGTAGCCAAGGTCATGTCTAAGGTGTTGGAACCTCGAGGGATTGCACCGGAATCGATCAAAGGAGCCAATCAAGTTCAGAAAATTCCTGCCCGATTTACAAAGGAATTTTCGCCGAAAATACCCTAGTATTTTCGGCGAAAATATCAGCACAAATCAACTGATGTCCAGCTGAAGGAGTTTTCGGCGAAGCCGTTGAGTTTTCGAACCAAAACGAAAATCACAGGAGACTTCAACCGAAGGACCATCCATTTACACTAGGATTTTCGGCGAAAATACCTTGTTATTTTCGGCGAAAATATCAGGCAAATCCGGCTGGACTAGTGTTAAGTATAAATACTTAACCGGCGGCCCAACAACAGAATATACATCATAATATACTTTTCGTAATCAGAATTCAAAGAATTCTCTGAAGTTCTGGAGCGAAGATTTTAGAGAGTTCAAAGAATCGTGGAGAGATCGTGACGCCATCCTTCCACCTCGGAGACTCGGAGCTTGGATTGTAGATTACCGGAGATTGAAGCTTCACGGATTCGTCAAATTAGGTTTTACAGTTCTTCTCTGTTCTTCCTACCTGAGATGTACTCCTTGTTTGTTTTCGATTCTCTTGTTCCTGATATGAGTAGCTGAACTCGTAGAGCCTAGATTAGATGAACACTAAGTGACCCAGGGCTTTAAAGCGGTCACGGATCGGCGGTGATTAGATTCAAAGTTCAATCAGTTTCTCTTTGCATGGTTGTTTTGTTCTTGATTGTTTATGATTCTTTTCTGATTGATCGCCTAGATTAGGTTTGTGTTGAATTAGGGTTTGTCGCCAGACAGCTTCTCTGCTTTAAATATTAAAACTTGTCTTTCCTGATCACCTAGCTTAGATTCTTGTTAAGCTGAGGATAGAAGCGAACGCTCGCCTCACTTTAGAACATCAATGCAACCAGTTAACCTTATAATTGGAGTGTGCCTTTCGTAGGAACCGATTAGGGTTAATCCACTGCAAGAGTAACTCATAAATCATTAGTAATTGCACCAGTTAAGTTAAGTCGTTGCGAGAGGCGACCGTACCCGGGCGACTAATTAATCTTGGTAGTTAGAACGGATAGAGCGAACGTTCGCCGGTCTTAAACCTAAGGGTCAGGAGTTATGGTGGTGTTTAGAAATTGATTGAATGAGAATTCAAATCCGTTGATCTGTTGATTGCCAATGCTCTGGTGATCTAAGGGGGATTCGGAATCTAGGCTTGTCTGTCGTCCGTTTAAATCAACCAATCATTCTGTCTTTTAATTTCATTTTAATTGTCTTGCATCTTAGTCTAGAAGTCGTGGAACTCACACCACGTACGAAGTGTTTAAACCTGAATAAATTGCCAGCTTCTTTGAGTAGTCACTTAGAAGAAACCCTGTGGAATACGATCTAGTCTACTTCGGTAGGTTAGTTATTTGATACCGCTAAAACTGCAGCATCATTCATGAAGCGCTTCTTTAACGTCTCTAGCTAGACGAAACCATGAGCACTCAAGGCATAACCAAGGACAAAACCTCGACCGCACCAATAGCATCATTAATCATATAATGTTTAAGTCGATGGCCATTCACCTTAAAAGGCTCGGTTTGGGATGGAGAGATTACCTCAACGGTGCATAAGGAAATACTTGAGTTACCGTGAATGGTTCGGACCAACGAGATCTCAACTTCCCAGGAAAAAGTCTGAGCCGTGAGTTGTATACGAGGACTTGGTCACCAACTCTGAAATCCTTGCCCGGTTTCGAACGGGAGTCATGAGTGAGCTTCATTCTCTCCTTGTATAGCTTAGCACTCTCATATGCATGATGACGATACTCCTCGAGCTCATGTACCTGAAACTTACGTGGCAAGCTCTACCGGCAAATTTCAACGCCCAAAGAGATCGGTGCTCAAGCTCTACCGGCAAATGGCAAGCTTTACCATAGACCATCCTATAGGGAGTAGTGCCTATAGGAGTCTTATAAGCCGTACGGTAGGCCCATAGAGCATCATCAAGCTTCGTCGACCAATCTCTTCGTGATTGGTCGACCATTTTCTCCAAAATTCTCTTAAGTTCCCTATTGGTTACCTCGGCTTGGCCACTAGTTTGAGGGTGATACGAGGTAGACATCCGATGAGTGACACCGAACCGTCGGCACACCCTATCGAATTGTCCTTGCAAGTGAGTACCTCGATCACTAATAATAGCACGAGGAGCACCAAATTGGGTGAACAACTTAACAAGAAACTTCCCTACAACCCGGGCATCATTGGTAGGCAAAGCTTATGCCTCCGCCCATTTAGACACATAATCAACCGCAACTAGAATGTACTTGTTACCATGCGAAGGAGGAAACGGTCCCATGAAATGAATACCCCAAATATCAAATATTTCTACCACTAACGAAACATTTTGAGGCATTTCATCACGGGAAGAGATGTTACCTGAACGTTGACATGCATCACAAGACTTGACAAAGTCTTGACAATCTCGAAAGATGGAGGGCCAAAAGAATCCGGACTCAAGTACCTTGCGAGCCGTGCGATTTGCTCCATGATGTCCACCCGTAGGACCGGAGTGGCAATGAAGTATGATGTCCTTCGCTTCTCCATGGGTAACACATCTTCTAATCATCCCATCGGAGCCAATTCTAAACACAAAAGGATCGTCCCAATAGTAATGCTTCAAATCCGCAAAGAACTTCCTTTTGTCTTGAGTGGAGAGGCCCTCCTTCAAGTATCCACTAGCAAGATAGTTAGCTAAATCCGCGAACCAAGGTTCCTTGAACTCCAAAGTTGTTAACGTGAATAAAAACTCATCGGGGAAGTTGTCATTGATCTCTTCATTACCGTTATGTACCATTTCAGCATCTTTCAAACGAGACAAGTGATCGGCGACTACATTCTCAGATCCCTTCTTATCTCGAATTTCAATGTCAAACTCTTGCAACAAAAGAGCCCATAGAATCAATCTTGGTTTAGCATCAGTCTTAGATAGTAGGTACCTCAAAGCTTGGTGGTCCGTGAAGACAATAGTGTGAGAAAGCACCAAGTAGGACCTAAACTTATCAAAGGCAAACACTATCGCTAAGAGCTCCTTCTCCGTAGTTGTATAGTTCCTTTGAGCTTCATTGAGAGTCTTACTTGCATAGTATATTGGATGGAATCTCTTGTCAATTCGTTGGCCTAGAACTGCTCCAATAGCGTAATCGCTAGCATCGCACATCAACTCAAATGACTTGGACCAATCCAGAGCAATGAGTATAGGAGCATTCGTGAGCTTATCCTTTAGCAGTTCAAAGGCTCGCATGCACTCGTCATCAAAACTGAATTCAACATCCTTCTCAAGAAGCCGAGTCATAGTAGTAGTGATCTTGGAGAAGTCTTTAATGAAGCGCCTATAGAAACTGGCATGCCCCAAGAAACTTCTCACGGCCTTCACGGAAGAAGGTGGAGGGAGTTGAGAGATGGTCTCTAGCTTTGCCTTATCAACCTCAATGCCTTCCCTAGAGATCTTGTGACCAAGAACAATCCCTTCCTTGACCATGAAATGGCACTTCTCCCAACTTAATGCGAGATTGGTCTCTTCACAACGATGCAACACCTTCTCAAGGTTCCTCAAACAAAGATCAAATGAGTCCCCAAAGACCGAGAAATCATCCATGAACACTTCCATGATATCTTCCACAAAATCATCAAAGATGGCAAGCATACATCGTTGGAAGGTAGCGGGAGCATTGCACAATCCAAATGGAATTCGGCGATAAGCAAACGTACCAAAAGGGCATGTGAATGTGGTCTTCTCGATGTCTTCCGGAGCAATCGGTATTTGGAAGTATCCGGACATACCATCCAAGAAACAATAGTACTCGTGACCGGAGAGACGCTCGAGCATTTGATCCATGAAAGGTAGAGGAAAGTGATCCTTCCTTGTGGCCTCATTGAGTCGACGATAATCTATGCAAACACGCCACCTGGTGATCGTCCTTGTCAGTATGAGCTCATTCTTGTCATTAGCTACCACCGTGATCCCTCCTTTCTTGGGAACAACTTGCACGGGGCTAACCCAAGGGCTATCCGAGATAGGGAAGATAATCCCCGCATCCTTGAGCTTAATCACCTCTTTCTTCACAACCTCTTTCATGTTAGGGTTCAATCTTCTTTGAGGTTGCACAACCGGCTTGAAATCTTCCTCCATGAGAATCCGATGTGAGCAAAATGTGGGACTTATACCTCGAATATCCGAGATGCTCCATGCAATAGCTCTCATATACTTCTTGAGGAGCTCCACTAAACGGTCCTTTTGCTCGGGTAGAAGCTTAGAATTGATGATGACCGGTAGCTTAGAATTTGGCATTAGGAAAGCATACTCCAAATGAGTGGGAAGAGGCTTGAGCTCAAGGGTAGGTGATTCTTCATAAGAGGTCTTCACCCTTTCCACCTTCGGAAGACCAACAAAAACCCTTTCCCTTCATCAAGGTAAGCCACTTGAGCTTTTAACTCTGGGGCGTCTAAATGTTCCTTCACATTCATTCTAAGGCAAACATCCAAAGAATCTCGATACACGAAGTTAGAAATACTACACACACTAGCCGAAGCAATAGTATCACATGAGTACTCTAAATCATCTTGTGCGTGAGCAAATTTCATGCCATCGGCTATGCAAAATGTGACACTCTCTTGTCCTACTCTCAATGTCAATTTCCCATTATGCACATCAATTAAAGCACGAGAAGTAGCAAGAAATGGTCTACCAAATATCAATGAGACATCCACATCATCGGTATCTATGACGGCAAAATCAACTAGGAAAACAAAAGGACCAACTTTAACTAGCACATCATCAACAATTCCCCTAGGACTCTTGGTCGACTTGTCCGCAAGTTGAATATACATTCGAGTAGGACGAAGATTAGATAACCCTAGTTTCTCAAATATGCAATAAGGCATGACATTGATACTAGCACCTAGATCCGCAAGACCATTAGCCAAAGAGGTATTACCTAATGCATAAGGGATAGTAAAAGTATCTGGATCCTTAAGCTTTTCCGGTGGACTCTTGAATAGAACGGCGGAGCATTCCTCATTGAGGTGGACTAGAGATGTCTCCGGTAGCTTCCTCTTGTTGGTGTAGAGTTCCTTCATGAACTTAGCATATTGAGGCATCATAGTCATAGCTTCGGGAAACGGAAGAGAGAATTGCATTTGACTAAGCCGTTCCACAAACTTCTTAAAAACTTTCTCAAGGCCATCCTTACTCACTCGAGAGGGGTATGGAAGCTTAGGCTTGTATGGAGGTACAACCGGTGCGGGAGGAGAGACCGGTGGTGTACTGGATGTAGCCTTACTAGGTTCCTTGGCAACCTTAGTACTCACATTACCCGCAGGAGGTTCGACTTCAACCTCAACTTCATCCGAAGGATCCTTGATATCATCTTCATCAACCATTATATTAGGCGCTTGTATCTTTTGAGAGTCAATTGGGGGAGAGGTTGCATCTTGCAAAGGTTTTCCACTTCTCAAGGTCACTACCTTGCAATGCTCCGGACCTTTGGGGTTGACCTCGGTATTGGAAGGCAAAGTGCCTGAGGGTCGCTCCGAAAGTGTCTTAGCAATGTGTCCCATTTGATTCTACAAATTTGCAATCGAAGCTTGTTGTTTTTTTATAAGTTGAATCATTGCCGCGTTGGTATCCTCTTGAGATATTGGAGAAATGCCCTCCTTGTTGTGAGGTGGCTTGTTGAATCTGGGTGGTCCATCACCTCTATGATTGTACATTCCCGGAGGAGTAGGACCTTGGGGACCATGATTTGGATGTCCACTTTGATTCCATTGATTTCCCCCTTGGTTCCCTTGTCCTTGGTGACCTCCTTGAGTCCATTGACTACCTTGGTTTTGATTACTTCCTTGTGACCATTGGTTGCCTTGATACCCTCTATAACCTTGGAATCCTCCTTGATTTCCTTGGTTGTAACCCTTGTTATAACCACTACCTTGACTCCCTTGGCCTTGGTACCCTTGGTTAGACTTGTTGTACCCACCACCTTGGTTCCAAGATTGGTTATAGGTACCTTGATAGTTACCTTGGGGGCTGAAATTACCATGGAATCCTTGACCTTGTGAAAAGCTTACCTCCTCATTGTGGTCGCCTTGGCCAAGCTCAGGAGTGGCGGAAGGGCAAGCACTGAAGTCGTGACCCTGACCCACACAACATTCACAGTAATATATTGAAGCAACTGGGGGATTACCCACTTGAGATGGTGGTACCTTGGAGGGGTGCTTAGGCATACTCAGGTTACTTACCTTAGATGCCTTAGCATCGATCTTAGACATGAGAAGCGCAAACATAGGGTCATCCTCATCTCGATGCCCCGGTAACTTAGGATTCTTCCCATAGGTAGACGAATCCTTTGGTGCATCAACACTTATAGCTCTAGAGTCATAGTGAGTGTCGCTCCCATACTTGGACCTTGGACGTTGTTGTCGAGACCAACTCCTTGTCTTGTTGGCCATCTCCGCAAAGAGTTCTAGAGCATCTTCGGGAGTGAGCATCCTTAGATCACCCCCGGCGGCTTGGTTGATCATCCTTGTATTCTCAAAATCAAGGGACCTAGCAAAGATATCCGCCAAACTCCATTCGGCGAAATTGTGATGAGGACAAGACCGAAGAAGGGCTTGGAACCTATTCCAAGTCTCATGGAAGAGCTCTCCCTTGTGTTGTGTGAAGTGGTTGATTCGATCTCGGATTGCATCTGTCATGTAAGGGGGAAAGAACTCCTCGAGGAAGGCTTCGGCTAGTCCCTCCCATGTAGTGAATGTTCTACTAGGTTGGTTCTCCACCCAAGACTTGGCTCGACCTTTGAGTGAGAAGGGGAAGAGTCAGAGCCGCACACAATCCGGGTGAACTTGATCGTTCTTCACCGTATCGCATATCTGTAGGAAGTCCTTCAATTGTCTAGATGGGTACTCTCCATCTATACCGTTGAACACCACTCCGTTTTGTACCATCTGAATCATATTAGGCTTCAACTTGAAGTTTCTTGCATTTACCGGTCTTCGCACGATACTCGAAGCTGCCCCTTCATAGGTTGGGCGAGCATAATCGGCTAGTGTGCGCCTCGCACCTCTTTGCGATTGATCATCTTCATTAGTGTGTGTGAATGTTCCGATTGGTTATCCTCGTCCTCGTGATGAGACATAGTGTGGTGTGAGATGCGGTCAACTTCTTGTTCTTCAACTGTAGGAGGTGGGGAAGTAGTCCATGGTTCGAGCACTTGTTCTAGTCCTTGGAGTCGTGCTTGAAGACGAGCTGAACGCCTCATGCACTAACCCAAATCTCCTGCAAACAAGCACAACAAACACACCAGAGTAATAAAATGATGCGGGATAACAAAGTAAACAAAGAGTAACAAGGAAGCTAAAAGGAAACTGGAAGGAAGTGTAAAGATCGGTTCACTAATAATTGCTTTCTTAGGAATGAGAAGTCCCCGGCAACGGCGCCAAAAACTTGATAAAAGATTTATTACCAAGGTCGTATTCCACAAGGTCCTCTCATAAGCTAATACTCACAAAATTCATGAACGGTCTAAACATTTGAATTGAGGTTTGGTTTTGAAAGAGAACAAATCAAAAGCGTAAACAAACAAGGCAAATTGACAAGTAAAATTGAGGATCAAACAAGAGAAAAGGAGTTTAGTCTAGCAAGGGGTTTCTTCAAGCTCAAGGTTCATGAAAGCTGGATTGAATCTCAAGCAACGATGTGTAACTAATGACTATGCATCTCACTCAAGTAGAATCAACGAACTCTCATACAATTGACTCTCTATTCCTAGACCAAATGCACCATGCTCTCGCTATGTGAACAAAGGGAATGGAATGCTTTAAATTAGCTCTATGAAATGCTTGGGACTTGAATTCTATGCCAACAATCATCTAGCACAAGGTAAATCATGCAAGACACTCTCATGTCAATCATATAACACTAGCCTAGCAATCAAAAGGGTCTTTCAACCTTCAATTGAGAGAAAACCAAATGCACACCAAGTGTTTGATAAAATGACAACAAGGAAAACAAGCTCAAAATGGTTGCAATTGCATAATCCAATCCCTCAAATCATCCAATTACAATCCTACAACCTTAGATCAACATCAATCAATCATTCTCATGTATTGAAAGACATAGCAATACCAAAGTAGCAAATCAAGCTGTAATGGCTACAAAGCACAAGGTCTAGGATCATCATCTTACACAAATGGCTAAGAGAAACTCAATCCATACAATCAATCACCTATCCTAGCTTGATCCATCAACCACTAAACTAAACCTAAGCTTAGCCTAGCATGACCATGGAAGAAACCTGAATTTGGGTAGAGGAGACCATCCTTGCTTCCATGGAGGATCTTCCCACTTGGCTCTTCAAGCTCCAATCCAAGCTGTAGAAGGCTTCACTTAGATCTTCAAGTTGATCAACAATTGAGGGTGGATGAAGATTGGTTGAGAGAGAGAGGGTGATCGACGATTGGAAATTGAGAGAAGAGAAAGGGTGACGGCGATTGTGTTGTAAAAATAGAATGAATTATCTCAATTTTCGCCGCCTCCCTCTTTATATAGCACACCGGAATTAGCTGGAATTTTCGACGAAAATTGTGTGACATTTTCGCCGAAAATGTCTACGAAAACACCGAACGGCTGCTGCATTTCTTCTAATATTTTCGGCGAAAACTCTGAATGTTTTCGCCAAAAATTTCTTCATACATCGGAAGGCTGTCTCATGTAATCCGGTTTTCGGTCGAGAACTTAGAGTTCTCGCCGAAAACCTCTTCAAATGAAGGGTGCATTTTTCTCAATTTTCCAACGATCATATCTCCTCCGTCCTAGCTCCGATTGACCTCCGGTTTGATCCTACGTGCTCCTTGTCTCCAGTACTTCAATGCCAAGACCTGAAAATGCAGAGAAAACAACTCCAATAGACATAGAATTGGCCTCAAAGTGGCAACCAGGCAACAAAAGGGGCACTTTGCATAAAACATCCATAAAGGCCTATAAATCATAGCAAAATGAGATCAAACATGGGGGATCCCTAGGCTAATCGAGGACTTATAATGCACTAAATATGATCATATCAGTGAACGCTGCAGTAGAGCAGGTTTAGCAAATAACTACCAAGCTGTGAAGGCAAGGGTAGATCGTATTCCACGGTTCTTCTAATGATCGATTACTCAAATAAGCTGGCAAATTACTCAGGTTAAACACTTCATGCGTGGTGTGAGTTCCACGACTTCTAATTCTAAGAAATGCATGGAAATTAAAAATTGAAACTAAAAACAGATTGGAAATTAGGGTTGAAAACAGAGATGACAGACGAACTTAGACTTCGAATCCCCCTTCGTTCACCAGAGCATAGGCAATCAACAGATCAGCGGATTTCAATTCTCATTCAATCAATTTCTAAGACACCACCATAACTCCTGACCCTTAGGTTTAAGATCGGTGAACGTTCGCTCTATCCGTTCTAGCTACCAAGATTAATTAGCCGCTCGGGTACGGTCGCCCTCGCAACGACTTAACTTAACTGGTGGAATTACTAACGATTTATGAGTTACTCTTGCAGTGGATTAACCCGAATCGGTTCCTATGAAAGGCACACTCCAATTATAAGGTTAATTGTTCGATTTGATGTTTTAAAGTAAGGCGAGCGTTCGCTTCTATCCTTAGCTTAACAAGAATCTAATATAGGTGATCAATCCAGACAAGAAACATGAACGATGAAGAACAAATCAAACATGAAAGAGAAACTGATTGGACTTTGAATCTAATCACCGCCGATCCGTGACCGCTTTAAAGCCCTGGGTCAGTTAGGGTTCATCTAGTCTAAGCTCTAAGAGTTTAGCTACTCATGTTTATCACAAAAGAATCAAAGACAAAGATAGAGTTCATCATACAGAGGAAGAACAGAAAAGGATCTGAAAAACCTAATTGAGACGACTCCGGCAGAACTTCGATCTTCCGGTAAACTGCAGTCCTAGCTCCGAGTCTTCGAGATGCAAGGGATGGCATCACGATCTCTTTCCGGCTCTCCGAAATCTAACTCTGCTCCAGAACTTGAGAGAATTCTGAAGTAATCGGTATTAGTTGGAAATTATGATTCTGAAAAGTATATCCTGATTTGGGCCACCGGTACTTAACCCTAATACCGCCGGTTTTTAACTGATATTTTTGCCAAAAATGTGAAGAGATTTTTGGCAAAAATCTCTTTGTAAAATGACTGAACGCCGGCTGCTTTTCTCCTGTGTTTTTCGGACCATTGGTTCTCGGCGAAAACTTAGTGTTTTCGCCGAAAACTTCCTTGAGTGAGCTTCAGTCGATTTGTTCATATATTTTCGCCGAAAACCTTAGGTGTTTTTCGCCGAAAATGTCAGTGTAAAATGTGGCAGACTTTGGTTCAACTTGATTGACTCCTTGGATTGATTCCGGTGTGATTCCTTGAGGTTCCAATGCCTTAGACACGTCCTTGGCTACTTATTTGACGGCAAAAACCTGTGCTAACATAAAAACACTAGAAAATCATCAAATAGACCCGAAACAGGCCAAAGTAACACAAAATGGCACAAGATAGAGCAATTGATTGAATATTCGTTATTCTACCCTAAAAACTATGTCTTAAGCAAGGAAATGTCGCTTAAATGAGGCTGATAATCACGTCAAATCAAGTGTCATTGAAATACCCCACACTTAAGCTTTTCCTTGTCCTCAAGCAAACAGAATAGAAACGCTCATGTTCACAAATGATAAGATCGATTAAATTGGAGCTCAGTCAAACACAATGAATTATTAGACAGATAGTTCCTAGAACAAGAAACCTAACATGCATACAGAATAGCCAAACAACCTGGTCTCACTAATAAACTGCACACATCAAGTAATCGTAACCAATTATGCACGAATTTGACCTGACCGACCAGACTCCTCACACAGTGAAAATATAGTACAATGGGAACTCTCATTCTCTGTGTTTAAGGACGTGTTTATGCTCTCAATCATTTTCTGTTACTGAATTTTGTCATAAGTTTGCATTTCGACCACATCTCCACCACTGTGACAACACGAGTAACCAGTCAAGAAGGACTTCCCTGCTAGGACTGTAACGAATTCTACACTACAAGGGTTTATAATGAGATGGATGATGGGAAAGTATGATGATGGTTTTGGTGCGGTGTAGCTTTCGACTAACTTCCCTCGAATCTAGTCTATGGCTTCCTACCGTCTAACCAGACACGGGTGGAATAGTGAACGCTCGTCCTATGATACCCTCAAGCAACCTAGCACTTTATTATTTTTCTTACACAATTTTTTTTCTTTTCAACTTGAAACTTTTCTGAATTTTCGTTTTTTCAAATTTTTCTTATTTAATTTTTTCTCTTTTTTTTCTTTGTGCCGATTCTTTCTTTTAGTTGCTAGAGGGGTTTACACGTTTGGACATAATAGCTAAGACCGCCTGTTTAATGGCTATAGGTAGGATACCACAAACTGATTTCCGGTAGGTCAATCTAGAACTACAACCACAGGGGATCAATGGGGAATGAAAGAATGGGAAATGGCTGTAATGTATTATCGAACCGAAAGAACAGGCCAAGCTCAAGGGTTTAAACCTAATGGATTTTATCGTTAGGTAGGCTATCTGGCTTAGTAGCTGAATCTAGGTGCCCCTATCATTCTAGAACTCGTGTTATCGTGTGGTCTCGAGTAGGTCTCATGCAAATTCTAACTCATTCAAGCAAACAGAAAATCACTCAAAAAGAATTGAAATTGCAAGTTACGTGCAATGGATCAAAAGCTCACAGTTGGTTTGCTAGTCGGATTCGGTCATTTTCATGCAATCAAGGCTACAAACTACAAGTGTGATTTTAAAAATTCTGTTCTGACCAGGCAATTTAGCATCAAAGTAAACACGTTGGTTCTCAAGTTCTAGGTTAAGCAGTCTAAGCATCATTATGAAAGTTTGAACAGCAACTTAACATCAAAAATCATGAACTGAGCCATTCTAATGCTAGACAGACTGGAAAGGAATCATGAGGCACACAAAAATACAATCAAGGGCAATCAAGTTCATGCAAGGTTCTCTAGCATCCTACCCCACACTTAAATCGGATTGTGTCCTCACAGGACTAAAATTAGAGTTCAGAGTGAAGTAGAAGAACCTGGACCGAGATTGTTGGCGTAGGGGATGAGCACGGATCCTCGGAGCAGAGGCAATCTACCAAAGCGAAGCAAAGGGAATCTCCCAACTGCCTACAAAACAAAAACAAATGAAAGATAAAAAGGAAACCGGGACAAGTGTCCCGGATCCACACAGAAAAAAGTTGGATCGAAATCTGAAAAGAAGAAATAAAAAGAAGGGACAAGAAAGAGGATACAACCCAATCACTGCTCGTCAGGCGCGTCGGGAGGTGGAAAGTGGAGGAAGTCGCCGAGCTGACGTTGCCACGCCAGCTGTGTCTCATACCGCTCGTTGGAGCGGTGCATATGTTGCTGCATAATAGTCCATCTTGCCTCTTGAGTGGCATTGTCGGTGATGCGCCACTCTTGGAGACGCTCATAAAGCTCTCCAACATCCGTGGGGTGCGGTCGGTGCTGCTGGTGAGGCACCTGGTATGGCTCTGGAAAGGGCGGCGGCAACTGGTGTGCATACCCTGCCTGATGATGTGGCGAGGGTATAGGATCATGAAATTCTGGCTCGTACTGAGGCCGAGGCTCCTCAAAATCATCTTCTTCCTTCGACTCATCCTCATCTTGGAGAGGAGGATCTGCTGCTACCTGGGGGCTGAGGTCCAGCTCGAGGTTGTATTCGACTGCCAAATCACCTCCGATGGTGCGTACTCTGCGGCGTGGGATGTTCGGGCCATATTCTTGGCTGAGGCCGAAGGAGATGATGAGTCGGCCTACAAAGTTGCCTCCCAGGATTGAGCGAGGTGGCTTCGACCTCTGAGTCTTCTTGTGGAGTAGTCGGGCAAGCACCCATCCGGGATGAAGAGGATAGCTCTCCCGGATGGCGCGATGAAGGAGAAGCTCCTCTCGGCTGATATGGTGGAGGTCCTTCTCTGGAGCATACAAAAGAGAACAACGCCAAACCATGTGAATGAATTTATAGAGAGGGTGAGAGAGAGACATAACTGAATTATGCTTTGTAAGACGATCGTCGGGCACTCCAATCATGTGGCTCTAGAGTGCATGGTACTCCTCTCCGTCGTCATCGTCGTTCTCCCAGCCGAGCAGATGACCCTCGTAGTGCTCGTGGGGAATCCCGAGATGAGCTGCAAACTCATCATATGTGAGTTTCCTGTGCACCCCGCCCAGATAGAAGGTGACGACCTCCTTGTGCTGCCTCCTCTTGTGCTCGTCCAGATCGAACGTCGCCCAAAACTCCTGAAGGGCGATGTCTGGAAAGTCGGCGACTAGCATGGTCAGCTCCAGCAAGCCAGCACGCATCAGTGCATCGAGCATGTTCCGGTGCCAGTCCTCATCATGATCGAAGAGCGACTCCATGGAAAGGGGGTGAACAGGAGCTCCAGGGATATTCTCGAGACGCTGGTAGCACTCGAAGTAGTACGGGGGTAGGCGAGCAACGGTGTGGTGGTACCCAACACGGCCAGGGAAAGATGGGGGAGGGCCCTGGACGGCAGGTGTGACGGGAGCGAGAACTCGGGAGCTGGAGGCGGTGTCAAGTCTCTGCTTGGTCCTGCGCTCATGAGTTACGTTCCTAATCAAGAAAACAAACCAGATTAGTCAAACTAAAACCCTACCCCACACTTAGGAGAAAAACTCAATTTCACAAAGAAATGAGGAAAACCGAGTAGGGGAAGCAAAGCAGATTAACCGGTAATCACAAACAATTAAAATACGTGCTTAGGAACTGCCAGAATGGAATTATCACAATCAGAGTTCAGAAGTCAAATCGACATTCAAGAAGTCAACATGATAGAACATTGAACCCTAATCATGGCAATATTAGCACAAAGCAGAAAATGACGGTATAATATGATCTCAGATGGCAAGCACAATAATATGAACGTAAATGAGCACATAAGGCAGCCAAATGATCATAAACAGTTCATGGCCAAACCGACATTTCTCAAAAGTCAACACCACAAAGAATCGATCTTATTTATAGCAACACATGATCAAATGATATTAAAATTAAGCACAATATTCCCTAATCATGCTAGATCAGTCCAAAGAGTTCAGCTAACCTAGTTCACATGAAATCAGTCGGCACGCAAATCGAGGTAAACCAAAAAGTCAACCGAAAGTCAACCCCGATGAAATTCAGCATTCAACATGTCAAAAGATTCGTAATGAAAAGTTCTACATCTTACTTTGAAGCCATGGGTGCTGAAAACGAACGGCGAAAGAGAAATCAGAGAAAACCGAAAATTTAAGGTTTTGGCTGAACGGGAGCTCTAGAGCTCCGATTCGACTGTTCTACGGCTCGAGTTAATCGGAAATGGAAGGGGAGACGTGTGGCGGCGACAGTGGCTTGTCGGACGGCAGCGATGGAAGACAGGCGGCGGCGACGGTTTGAGTTTTTAACAAAGGGGGAGGTTTTGAAGATTTTCAAAAATAAGAAGTGAGGAGAGAGAAGAAGTGACCAGATTTTAAAATGAATAATTTGTTGATTTTCACTCAGGTTTTCAACGAAAATATGTGCAAGTTTTCACCGAAAACCTAAGGCAAAATGGTCTGCCGATTTTCAAATACATTTTCGCCAAAAACTCAAGGAGTTTTTGCCGAAAAGTTGGGTTAAAAACGTCTGGAAAACACAGTGGGATTTCAAAGGGAGTTTTCGCCGAAAATATGGTACATTTCCCCCAAAATTTTGACATGTACGATTGAAAATATTTTCGCAATCCCGGCAAACTTCAGAAAATCACAGTTAAATCCAAAAAAATCGGAACAACCTCAAACGACATGCGATTGACACTACGACACACAGACTACACACGAAAAATAAGAAAACAAACAAACTGACACTTTTGGCTCCGCCGAATAGACTCTAGAACAGTAAGGTTGACACAAATGAAAAAACTGACTCCAGCCGTGGGTTGCCTCCCACGAAGGGCTCTAGATTAACGTCCTTGAGCTGGATGATACCTAGACGGTATTAGGAGACATCCCAACTCAGGTTCTCCATAATGCTAGCATCGGAGTTCATGAAGTAGAGCTTCGAGGTATCTCCGTGAAGCATAAATTTCTTCCCGTTAGCGTGTAAGAGCTTGGTACGTCTGTCGGGAAGGTGCTCAGTGATCTTGAACGGACCAAATAGCTCTGTCGAGGGATCATCCTCTACAAGGAAGACAGTTGAAGGGATGAGAATGATCGGCTTCGTCTTCTCTTTATCCTCCGTCTTTGTATCACCAAGATTGGTGATCGTAGGTATTTCCTTAGGAGATGCTTTCGGCTTCTCCTTCAGTACTTGTTCCGGCGCCGGTATCTCGGAACGAATGGGTAGTGCAGCTGGCTCGGATGAAGGTGGCGGCACAACTGGTCTCCAGACTATTTGATTCTTCGTCTTCTTGTTCTTCCCACGGGGCCTGCTAGGTTTTGTGCTCGGTGGTTTAGAAGAGGCTTGCGGTTCCTTCTTCTTTGACGGCTTCTGAGGAACAGATTTTTGGTTTCTGCTTGGTAATCTGTTCAGCACCTGCAGTAACAATTGAGCTAGGAACACTAGAAGAGATGTCAGTAACGGAGTTGACCGGAGTCAACTCCACAGTTTCAACAGCTAGACAGTGAGATTCTTCATTCTTAGGAGCATATTTCATACCGTCCTTAAGACGGAATGTTATCGTTTCCCTACCAACTCTCAAAGTCAAAGAACCATTCGGAAAATGACCTTGGAAAAATCTGGTTAATCTGGAAAAAGGATGTACTCTGAGTATTGTTAGTAAGTCTTCTCAGTTTGTGCATTGCTCGATTAATCTCCCTACTCCTTATCTAGCTACTTTAGTCTATGCTGCTAATGATATAGGGAAGAGAGTAATGTTGTATAATGACATTCTGAGTCTTCAGGCTATGAATATCCCCTGGTTTATAGCTGGAGATTTCAATGCAATCTTAGATGTTGCAGAGGCTTCCAACTCCCCGTCTTCTTTTATTGGGATGGTTGTCTTCCAGACTTTTGTGCATGATGCGGAGCTGAGTGAGAATCCCTCTCAAGGCCCTTATTTTACTTGGACAAATAATCAGGAGAATTCTCCCATTGCAAGGAAGCTGGACCGGGTATTGGTTAATCAGTGCTGCCTAGCAAAGTTCAATAGCTCGGTGACAGTAGTGCTCACAGTGGAATCTGATCATTGCGCCATTCTCTTAAACACTGATTGCAGAGGTATTTCTTTTCCCAAGCCTTTTAAATTCTATCCTTGTTGGATGGATCACAGCTCCTTTCAGGGGATTTTGGAGGATGCTTGGAATAAGAGAATTATAGGATCTCCTTTCTTTGTTCTGTATGCTAAGCTCCATAGACTAAAACAAGGTTTGAAAATCATAAACAAGGAGCACTTCTTGGATATACAACAAAAAGTGACTGAGAAAAAGAAAAACTTGGAAGGGTTGAAGAATGATATGTTTAATAATCCCTCTAGGGATGTGATTAAGGAGGTAAAAGAAGGAGAAAATGAGCTTGCCCAGCTGCTTGATACAGAGGAAAGCATTTTAAGGCTAAAGGCCAGAGCATTATGGGTTAAGCATGGAGATGGGAATAGCAGATACTTTGCAAGATATGTAGCTGCTCGAAATGGAAAAAACACAATTTGGCAGTTACAAGCTGAGGATGGTACTATGGTAGAAGATATGAAATCTATGGCAGATATTGCTGTCAAGTTCTACACTAAGCTTCTGGGTACATCTTCTCATGTGAGAGTGCCTTCGTTTTAGACCTTGATCTCCAATAAACTCAGTAGGGAGCAGGTTGATATGCTTGAAGCAAATGTTACCCCTGAGGAAATGAAGTTAGCTATGTTTGAACTTGCTTCAGAAAAGGCGCCTGGGCCTGATGGATTTACAGCAGCTTTCTTTAAGAACTGCTGGAAGAAAGTGGGTGGAGATGTCATGCTGGCAATGGAGGATTTTTTCAGCACTGCTACATTGCATCCTTCAGTAAATTCAACAATCATCACTCTTATCCCCAAGAAGGTCAATGCAACGAGTATGACAGACTACAGGCCTATCTCTTGCTGCAATATCCTATACAAAGCCTTGTCAAAGGTGCTGGCTAATAGAATGTGTAAAGTTCTCCCCTCTATAGTTGGTTTTGCACAGTCAGCTTTTATTAAGGGCAGAATGATCAGTGATAATGTGATCTTGGCACATGATCTTCTCTCCAAATATAATCAGAAAGAGATCTCCCCTAGATGTGCTCTTAAAATAGACCTCATGAAGGCGTTTGATTCGGTAGAATGGGACTTTATTGGTGATTTTCTGAGTGCCATGGATTTTCCACAAAGATACATAGGTTGGATTATGGCATGCTTCAAGTCCACGATGTTCTCAGTAAACCTGAATGGCTCTCTTTTTGGATACTTCCTAGCTAAGAAAGGCTTAAGGCAAGGCGATCCTATGTCACCTTATCTTTTTGTCTTGGCTATGCAGGTGTTAGACTGTTTATTTGTGGATGCTGCTTCCAGGGGTCTATTCCAGTATCATCTTCAGAGTAAAGGGATCAAGCTCACTCATCAAGCTGTAAACCAGGTGAGGCATATAATGGACAATTTTCGTGATATTTCTGGGTTGCAGTTTAACTTTGAAAAGAGTGACATGTATGTGGCTGGAGTTAGTAGGGAGGTGGCAGCTCATATGGCATCAGTGATTTGCTTTAGAGAGGGAAATTTACCTATGAGATATCTAGGAATCCCTATTTCAGCTGGAAAGTTATCTAAGGGGGATTGCAGAGGCTTGGTGGATAGGATCACAAGCAGGGTTAAGGACTGGAAAGCTAAGCTACTTAATTACGCAGGTAAAGTTCAGCTTATAAAATCTGTAATTCAGGGGATTTTACAGTACTGGCTCTCCATGTTCATTCTCCCCAAGTCAGTGCTGAAAGAAGTAGAGGATATTTGTGCACGATTCCTCTAGGGTAAAAGAGAGGGGAGTAGAGTTAAGGTGTCTTGGTACCACATGGCTTTCCCATTTGAAGAAGGGGGCTTGGGCATGAAAGATTTAAGCAGTTGGAATAAAGCAAATGTGATTAGGCATTTATGGAACTTGCTCATGAGAAGTGGATCAATGTGGGTAGCCTGGATTTGGAAGCACAGAATTAAGCAGGGCACTGTGTGGAACCATGTAACAAAAACTGGATCCTGGCATTGGAGGCGGATTTTGAAGTTGAGGTCCCTAGCCTGTGGATATATTACTGAGACTACTGATGGTGAGCTACTGTGGAAAGATGAGCCTATGAGCAAATACAAAGTCAGCAGAGTATGGGATGCAATCAGACCGAGGAGAGACGAAGTAAAATGGTCAAGTTACCTCTGGAAGTACTTTAAGATCCCTAAAAATAGCATGCTGGTATGGCTGATTGTGCAGGACAGAATAACTACCCTAGACAAGATCAGTAGATGGGATAGCAATGTGAGTACCAGTTGCCACTTATGCAGAAGTGTTGTGGAAACTAGAGACCATCTTTTTGCTGAATGTGTTTATTTTCAGAAGTGTATGGATAATTACTTCCCTGGCATGAAGTTTGCTACTTGGGAAGAGCATCTACACTATATTGAACAACAGTGGGAGCCTGACACTATCATAAACAGAGCCAGAAGAGTGTGTTGGTGTGCAGTGATAAGTGAAGTCTGGAGGGAACGATGCAGAAGAGTCTTTGATTCTGGGGCTCGAGCAGAGGAGGTGTTGATTCCTAACACTGCATTAGAACTTAGTATGTTGTTCTCGGGGCATAAGGATGAAATTGAAATCAAGAGAGCTTACAATTCTTAGTTTGGGAGGGTGCTAAGTGATCTCAGTATGTTTGTTAGGATGTTATAGTGAGATTGTTTTTGTTGTTCTAGTTAGTAGGATTCCATACTCTTGTTGATTTGTGAAATTTCTCTCATATTGGGACTTTGATGGGTTTTTTGATGATAAATAAAACACAAATTATTCATCAAAAAAAAGAACCATTCGGAACGTTAATTTGCATTCCGGATGTTGCCATGAAAGGTCGACCTATAAGAATGGTAGAATCATCCTTACTAGTGTCAATGACAACATAGTCAGCTAAGAACATGAAAGACCACATTTAGTAACAACGTCTTTGATTTCTCCCCTAGGGGTTTTCAATGATCTATCAGCGAAGACAAGTTGCATGCTAGTTGGTTCAAGTTCTCCTAGATTTAGCTTCTCATATAAACTCATAGGCATAACATTAACAGACGCTCCAAGATCAACTAAACAACGTTCTATCTCAATATCTTTAATGACTAGAGGTAGAGTGAAAGAACCAGGGTCAGAACACTTAGCTGGATATGGAGAGGAAGGTTTCTTGCTACGAGCATTAGGGTATCCTTCTTCATTCCCCTTCATGCCAGTCTCAATCCTTGCATTCGGTAGCATTGCTCTTGGAAAAGGAGGCTTCACGTGGTACGGAGCAAGAGGAGGATCATTCTCCTTAGGTGACACTTTCTGTGCTTCCTTCTGCTCTGGAATTTCAGTGATCCTGCGTAAAACAGAAGAAGCATCAGCAGATAAGCTTGTAAACTTTTGAATAGTTATCATCTTAGCTTGCTCCTTTCTCCGATTCGGCTCTGTCTGGCTTGGAAGTTGGCCAAATGGTCGACCAGATGCTAGCATGCTCGAGATGTGGTTCACAGCTTGCTCAATTCTTTAACCGGATGCGATCTGTTCTTGATTGAGAAGAGCTTGAGCTTTGAACTGACTGTCATGATCATCAAGTCTGGTAATGATCTGACTAAGCTTCTTGTCCAGGTCACTGACGTTGTTCTCCTTCTAGTGCTGCTGACCTGTATAGGTGTTATTCAAATATTGATTCTGGCGATTGCCAGGAGCAGTTCCATAGTTACCCGGATTACGGTGTGGCGGCTGATAGACACCTCCCGGCGGATGGTTAGGCTTCTGATCCTGAGCTGGGCCAGCAGGTCGGTTATTCTGGTTCTCGTTATGGTTGACGCCATTATTGTAGGGAGGTCTGTCTTGATAGTTCCCTTGCTGCCTGAAGTTGCGGTAGCCAGCATAACCATTTTGATTGTTAACGAAGCCTTGTTGAACAAAATTTACCTCTTCGGCGGACCAGACTTCTGTCTTACCAAAATTCTGGCATCGGCCTCCATTATGCACACAACCTCCACACCACTCCCAATCAGCAACATAGACAGAAGCTGTCGGCGGTTTGATTGGTGTAGAAGACTTCTTCAGATGCTTCTCTACTTCTGCCTTGATAGTAGCTTCGAGATCGAGCTTTCTCTTTGATCCTTCAGATTGTCATTCCCAGTTCCTCGACTTGGAAGCACAGTTTGCAAAGTGAAGAAGAGCAGCTTCAGGTGTGAGTGTAGTGCAATCCCCTTCAGCTAGGGAATTGACCCACTTGGCAGATTCTTCTCGAACACCTCGAGCAAAGATTTCAGCTAACTGCCTCTGCTCGAATTCGTGATGAGGACAGTTGTCGAGAAGATCTTGGAATCGATTCCAAGTATCGCACAAGTTTTCTCCTTCTTTCTGGGAGAATCTGGCGATGCTGTCCTTGCTGGCTGTTGTTCTTGCAGGAGGGAAGTACTCTTCAACAAAGTCCTGAGCCAGAGTATCCCAATCAGTGTAATATCCAGGTGGTTTGCTAGTAAGCCACCTCTTAGCAGCACCTTTCAGACAGAACGGGAAAGCTCTCAAGCAAAGAGTGTTCTTGTCGAGGTTTCCGTTCTTGAAAGTGCTGCAGAGATCAAGGAAATCCGCCAGATGTGTGCACGGATTGTCTAGTGTCCTACCTTCAAATTGTAGATCCCTAGAGATCATAGTCAAGAATGGAATCTTGATCTGATAGTCAGGATCTCCTTCAACGCGCGGCACGACAATGGCAGATCGAACGCTAGTCGCGCTCGGCTTGTTGTAGTCAGCTAGACTCTTCTGTGCAAGTGGTGGTGGTGGATTTCCGCCTGGTGGTGGTGGTGGTGGTAACTGATCATCCATGGTAGGAGATGGAGGAGGTGAAAGTGACTTGATGTATGAAACAGATGAAGATGACGGTGAAGATGGAGATGAGGAACTCTCCTTCAGTTCCTCGATCTTGATCGGAGTGATGGATGGAGGTGGATTGGTTCTGCTTCTCCTTGGAATCTATGATTGTCGAGGTGGAGCAGAACTGCCTGGTCTCTCTATGCTCTTAGCCTTGTCGGTTTGAGAGCGAGTCCAAGGGCGGCGATGCATACACCTGTGAGCAACCTACAAACAACAGAAACAAACAAAACCAGTGTTAAATCGATGTGGATGGAAAGATGAAAGATAGAAAATAGAAGAATAAAATGCCAGTTCTTCTTTCGAACAATCAAAAGAAGTCCCCGACAACGGCGCCAATTTGGTGAACACTGCAGTAGAGCAGGTTTAGCAAATAACTACCAAGCTGTGAAGGCTAGGGTAGATCGTATTCCACGGGTCTTCTAATGATCGATTACTCAAATAAGCTAGCAAATTACTCAGGTTAAACACTTCGTGCGTGGTGTGAGTTCCACGACTTCTAATTCTAAGAAACGCACGGAAATTAAAAATTGAAACTGAAAACAGATTGGAAATTAGGGTTAAAAACAGAGATGACAGACGAAATTAGACTTCGAATCCCCCTTCGTTCACCAGAGCATATGCAATCAACAGATCAGCGAATTTCAATTCTCATTCAATCAATTTCTAAGACACCACCATAACTCCTGACCTTTAGGTTAAAGACCAGCGAACGTTCGCTCTATCCGTTCTAGCTACCAAGATTAATTAGCCGCCCGGGTACGGTCGCCTCTCGCAATGACTTAACTTAACTGGTGGAATTACTAACGATTTATGAGCTACTCTTGCAGTGGATTAACCCTAATCGGTTCCTCTGAAGGGCACACTCCAATTATAAGGTTAATTGTTCGATTTGATGTTTTAAAGTAAGGCGAGCATTCGCTTCTATCCTTAGCTTAACAAGAATCTAATCTAGGTGATCAATCCAGACAAGAAACATGAACGATGAAGAACAAATAAAACATGAAAGAGAAACTGATTGAACTTTGAATCTAATCACCGCCGATCCGTGACCGCTTTAAAGCCCTGGGTCACTTAGGGTTCATCTAGTTGATGACACTCGATTTGACGTGATTATCAGCCTCATTTAAGCAACATTTCTTTGCTTAAGACATTGTTTTTAGGGTCGAATAACGAATATTAAATTGATTGCCCTATCGCGTGCCATTTGTGTTACCTTGGCCCGTTTCGGGTCTATTTGATGGTTTTCTAGTGTTTTCATGTTAGCACAGGTTTTTGCCATCAAATAAAGTATCCATGGACGTGTCTAAGGCATTGGAGCCTCGAGGAATCAAACTAGAATCGATCCAAGGAGCCAATCAAGTAAAACCGAAAATCTGCCATTCACACTTACAGTTTCGGTGAAACCAGGCCTCCAATTTTGGCGAAACCAGCAGTTCAAATCAACTGATGCCAACAGAAGGATGGTTTTGGCGAAATAAATCAACTGCTCGGACCGAAGACATTGAACAGCCGGCGGAGCCCTGAACTCAAAGCCAGTTTCGCCAAAACTATCCCTATGGTTTCGGCGAAAACATCAGCTCAGCCCGGCCCAACTAGGGTTAAGTATTTATACTTAATCCGGCGGCCCGAGGAAAGAAGAACATTCATAATTTACAAACACACAACTTTTCGAATCAGAATTCTCTCAAGTTCTGGAGCGAAGAGTTGGAGTTCGAAGAGTCGGATAGAGATCGTGACGCCATCCTTTCTACCTCGGAGAACCGGAGCTAGGAGTGCAACTTACCAAAGATCGGAGTCTGTCAGAGTCGTCTGAATTAAGTTTTTCAGATTCTTTTCTGTTCTTCCTCTGAATGATGAACTCTTTCTTTGTCTTTGTGTCTTTTGTAATGATCATGAGTAGCTAAACCCTTTAGAGCTTAGACTAGATGAACCCTAAGTGACCCAGGGCTTTAAAGCGGTCACGGATCGGCGGTAATTAGATTCGAAATTCAATCAGTTCTTTTTCATGTTTGGTTCGTTCTTCATTGTTCATGTTTCTTGTCTGGACTGATCACCTAGATTAGATTCTTGTTAAGTTAAGGATAGAAGCGAACGCTCGCCTTACTTTAGAACATCGAATTGAACAATTAACCTTATAATTGGAGTGTGCCTTTCGTAGGAACCGGTTAGGGTTAATTCACTGCAAGAGTAACTTATTAATCACTAGTAATTGCACCAATTAATTAAGTCGTTGCGAGAGGCGACCGTACCTGGGCGGCTAGTTAATCTTGGTAGTTAGAACGGATAGAGCGAACGTTCGCCAGTCTTAAACCTAAGGGTAAGGAGTTATGGTGGTGTCTTAGTAATTGATTGAATGAGAATCAAAATCCGCTGATCTGTTGATTGCCAATGCTCTAGGGAACGAAGGGGGATTCAAAGTCTAAGTTCGTCTGTCATCCTTGTTTTCAACCCCTAATTCCCAATCTGCTTTAGTTTAATCCTTTTTATTTTTCTGCATTCCTTAGAAATAGAAGTCGTGGAACTCACACAATGCACAACGTGTCTATCATAGAAAGCCCTCGGAATACGATCTGCTATACGCTTTTTCTTAGCATTAGTAGTTTTTATTTGGTTGAAACGTCCGAACAACGACCGGGAGGTTTCACCAAATTGGCGCCGTTGCCGGGGACTTCTTTTGATTGTTCGAAAGCAGAACTGGCAATTTATTCTTCTATTTTCCATCTTTCATTTTTCCACCCACTTCGATTTTACGCCGGTATGTTTGCTTTTGTTGCTTGTAGGTTGTTCTACAGGTTCACGAACCGCTCGATTGCTCATTCTCAGTTTAAGCCGGGTAATTATGCTTCGCCGAAGAAACCGCGAGCTCAGAAGCAAGTCATGACCACACCGCCTACACCACCTATCCCTCAAAAGATTGAGGAGTTCAAGGAGAACTCCTCATCTTCATCCGTTTCATCCACTACTTCAGATTCACCACCACCTTCTCCTCCCGTACTAGCTGCTCAGCGCACCGTGGTGGATTACTGTAGACCAAATGTGGCTTACCTCCGAGCTAGCGTCGTCGTGCCACACAGCGATGACGACCCTGACGAAAAGATCACAATCTCTTTCCTGAGCATGGTCTCTAAGGATCTTCACTTCGAAGGGAAGCCGCAAGAAAACCCCCGCACACATTTGGCAAACTTCCTTGACATGTGCGAGACGTTTAAAAAAGGGAATCTCGGTAAGAATAATCTTTGCTTATGAGTAATCCCATTCTCTCTTAAAGGCAATGCCAAGATATGGCTCAGCTCAAAACCACCTGGCTATTACACTGACTGGGATAGTCTAGCTCAAGACTTCATAGAAGAATACTATCCCCCTTCACGAACTACATTCTACAAGGATAGTATCGCTAGATTCTCTCAGAAGGAAGGAGTAAGTTTACACGACGCGTGGAACGACTTCCAAGCGCTTCTCTCTGAATGCCCGCATCACGGATTCAACCAGGGGCAGCTAGCTGAAATCTTTGCCCAAGGGATGAATGAAGAAACAGCTGAATGGGTCAACATCTTAGCTGATGGCGACTGCACAGCACTTGAACCAGAAGCTGCTCTACTTCAGTTTGCGGACTGCGCATCTAAGTCCAGAAATAGGGAAAGACAGTTTGCAGCAGCCATGAGTCAACCAAGTTGTGAAGATCAGATTAAGATCGCAGTACAGAAACAAATGGAAGGGATCCTTGGTACAACTAATAACTGGCCTAAAAAGGAAGTCAACTTCATTGATCACAGCTTCACCAGGGATCAAAGAGGCGACCCCGACTACCGTCAGTTCAGAACACCTTCCAACAACGGGAAGGCTTCTATGAGCGTCCTCCCTACAACTTCCAACTCGATCAGAGCCGAAATCAATACATGGACAATGGTTATCAAGATCCTTCTAGATTCACCAGAGTACAACAGCCTCTAAATTTTAGATCTGAGGACAATTGGGAAAGGAGAATAGCCAGGAAGTTTGATCTAATTACAGCAAGACTTGATGATCACGAGGAACGATTTAGAGCGCAAGATGCTCTTAACAAAGGGCAGATCGCATAAGGACAGAGAATAGAGGATATGATAAATAAAATTGCTAGTGCGATGGCTCGTCTTCCCATCTTCAATCAGGCTCCGTCTCCAGACAGCTCCACCGTGAAGAACGAGCACGCTAAGGCCGTAACAACCAGGAGCAGTGAGCAGACCAGCCCGTCTAAGAAGGAAGAAATTCCCGTTTCCAATGAGGGAGAGTGCTCGGCTATCATCCCTCGACCACCACCCATACCTATTCCAGCTAAGTGCCCCGACCCTGGTCCTTTTACTTTATCTTTGAGAATTAATGACATTGAAATCGAGCGTAGCATAATTGACCTAGGTGCTTCTATAAATGTCATGCCTATGTGTTTATATAAGAAACTGAACCTAGGGGAATTACAACCTGCCAACATGAATTTAATGTTCGCTGACAAAACTCTAAGAGAACCTAGAGGAATGATTCAGGATGTAATCACTTGTTGTGGCCCGTTCCGGTTTTTCGTTGATTATATAGTTATGGATACTCAAGAGACATATTCTACCCTTCTCTTGGGTCGGTCATTCATGGCGACAGCCGGAATTAATGTCAATGTTCCTAATGGCTCTCTAACTGTAAGGGTGGGGAAGGATACTGCAACATTCCGTCTCAAGGACGGGATGAAATACATTCCTAAGGAAGAATTAAATTGTTTATCTGTAGAGATTGTGGAGTTGGCCTCGGTCAACTTCATTTCTAATGTTTCTTCCAGTGTTTCGAGATCAATTGACACTGCAGGTGCTGGACAGGGTACCGAGAAGAAGCCATAAATATCGGTTCAGAAGCCACCTAAGAAGAAGAAGGAACTGCAAGCCTCTTCTAAACCACCGAGCAGACCTCGAGGAAAGAACAAGAAGACGGAGACCCAAATGGTCTGGAGACCAAAAATTTTGCCGTCTTCCACCGAGCCAGCTGCACCACCATTTCGTTCCGAGAAACCGGCGCCGGAACAAGTATGGAAGGAGAAGCCGAAAGCGTCTCCTAAGGAAGTACTAACGATCACCGATCCTAGTGATAACAAGCCGAAGAAGAAAGAAAAAGAGAAGCCGACAGTCCTCATTCCTTCCATTGTCACACTCAAGAAGGATGATCTCTCTAGAGAGCTGTTCGGACCATTCAAGTTCGTTGATCAGCTTCCCGACGGACGTACCAAGCTTTTGCATGCGAACGGGAAGAAATTCACGTTTACCGGAGAAGTCCCGAAGCTGTACTTCATGAACTCCGACGCGAGCGTGAAGGAGAATCTAAGTTGGGATGTCTCCTAATACCGTCCAGGTATCGTCCAACTCAAGGACGTTAATAAAAGAGCTCTTCGTGGGAGGCAACCCACGGCTGGAGTCAGTTTTGTTTTATTTCAACCTTGGTATTTTAGAGTCGGTTCGGGAGAGCCAAAAGTGTCAGTTTGTTTGATTTATTGTTGTTCATGTAGAGTCTGCGTGTCATAGAGTCAGTTGCAAGTTGATTGAGGTCGTTCCGATTTTTCTGGATTTAACTGTAATTTTCTGAAGTTGGTCGGATTTGCGAAAATATTTTAAACCCGAACAGTTCAAAATTTTCGGCGAAACCACCCTTGTTTTCGGCGAAACCGATTTTCAAATTTCGAACCTGTTTCTCCTGTTCCTTATTTTCGGTTCGAAAAATTTCTATTTTCGGGGAAACCATTTCAACTAAGATTTCGGCGAAACCGAGCTTCCATTTTCGGCGAAACCGCCTTTTCAAATCGGTCAATCCATGTTAACTTGTAGTTTCGGTGAAACCACCCCCCTACTTTCGCCGAAACTGATTTGAAAAATCACTAAATTACTCCCTTTAAAATCTGGACCTCTCTCTTCTTTATCCCATTTTCGCACAGCCTACCCGAAACCCCCCTCTCCTTTTGAAATCTCCTTTTGAAATCGCCGACCACCCTCCACTTTAAAACCCGCCGGTCCAACTTTTTTCTGTGTGGATCCGGGGCACTTGTCCCGGTTTCCTTTTTATGTTTCATTTGTTTTTGTTTTGTAGGCAATTGGGCGATTCCGTTTGCTTCGGGTTAGACTACACTTCCCTCTGCTCCGAGACTCCGTGCTGACCCTCTGAAATCAACCGTCCTCATCCAGGTTCTTCCATTCCACTCTAAACTCTAGAATTAATCCAGTGAGGACACAGTCCGATTTAAGTGTGGGGTAGGATGCTAGAGAACCTGAACCTTGCATGAACTTGATTGCCCTTGATTGTGTTTTATGTGTGCCTCGTGATTCCATTCCAGTCTCTCTAGCATTAGAATGGCTCAGTTCTTGATTTTTGATGTTAAGTTGTTGTTCAACCTTTCATAATGATGCTTAGACTGCTTAACCTAGAACTTGAGAACCAACTTGTATGCTTTGATGCTAAATTGCCTGGTCAGAACAGAATTTTAAAATCACACTTGTAGTTTGTAGCCTTGATTGCATGAAAATGACCGAATCCGACTACCAAACCAACTGTGAGCTTTTGATCCATTGCACGTAACTTGCAATTTAAATTCTTTCTGAGTGGTTTTCTGTTTACTTCAATGAGTTAGAATTTGCATGAGACTTACTCGAGACCACACGATGACACGAGTTCTAGAAGGATAGGGGCACCTAGATTCAGCTACTAAGCCAGATAGCCTACCAAACGATAAAATCCACTAGGTTTAGACCCTTGAGCTTGGCCTGTTCTTTCGGTTCGATAATACATTACAGCCATTCCCCATTTCTTTCATTCCCCGTTGATCCCCTGTGGTTGTAGTTCTAGATTGACCTACCGGAAGTCGTTTGTGGTAACCTGCCTATAGCCATTAAACAGATGGTCTTAGCTAATATGTCCGGACGTGTAAACCCCTCTAGCAACTAAAAGAAAAAATAAAAAAAAAAGAAAAAGAGAAAAATTTTGAAAAAAAATGAAGAAAGAAGAAAATCAGAAAATGTTCAAAGTGTAGTTCAAATAAAACGTTCTTCTCCCTATAAATGGAAGAACGAAGTAGAAAGAAAAGTTGAAAAGAAAAGAAAAAAAAATGTGTATGCAAAAGGAAAAGGATAAGTGCTAGGTTGCTTGAGGGTATCATAGGACGAGCGTTCATCATTCCACCAGTGTTTGGTTAGACGGTAGGAAGCCATAGATTAGATTCGAGGGAAGTTAATCGAAAGCTACACCGCACCAAGCCGTCATCATTCATTTCCATCATCCATCTCATTATAAACCCGAGTAGTGTAGATTTCATTACGGTCCTAGCAGGGAAGTCCTTCTTGACTAGATACTCGTGTTGTCACAGTGGTGGAGATGTGGTTGAAATGCAAACCTATGACAGAATTCGGTAACAGAGAATGATCGAGAGCAGAAACACGTCCTTAAACACAGAGAGTGAGAGTCCCCATTGTACTAAATATATCCTGTGTGAGGATTCTGGTCAGTCAGGTCAAATTCGTGCATGATTGATTGCTAATTACTTGTCGTGTGCAGTTTATTAGTGAGACCAGGTAGTTTGGCTGATCAGTATGCATGTTAGGTTTCTTGTTCTAGGATCGATCTGTCTAATAATTCATTGTGCTTGATTGAGCTCCAATTTAATCGATCTTATCATTTATGAACATGAGCGTTTCTATTCAGTTTGCTTGAGGACAAGCAAAAGCTTAAGTGTGGGGTATTTGATGACACTCGATTTGACGTGATTATCAGCCTCATTTAAGCAACATTTCTTTGCTTAAGACATTGTTTTTAGGGTCGAGTAACGAATATTAAGTCGATTGCCCTATCTCGTGCCATTTGTGTTACCTTGGCCCGTTTCGGGTCTATTTGATGGTTTTCTAGTGTTTTCATGTTAGCACAGGTTTTTGCCATCAAATAAAGTAGCCATGGACGTGTCTAAGGCGTTGGAGCCTCGAGGAATCAAACTGGAATCGATCCAAGGAGCCAATCAAGTCAAACCGAAAATCTGCCATTCACACTTACAGTTTCAGCGAAACCAGGCCTCCAAAATTTCGGCGAAACCAGCAGTTCAAATCAACTGATGCCAACAGAAGGATGGTTTCGGCGAAATAAATCAACTGGTCGGACCGAAGACATTGAACAGCCGGTGGAGCCCTGAACTCAAAGCCAGTTTCGCCGAAACTATCCCTATGGTTTCGGCGAAAACATCAGCTCAGCCCGGCCCAACTAGGGTTAAGTATTTATACTTAATCCGGCGGCCCGAGGAAAGAAGAACAATCATAATTTACAAACACACAACTTTTCGAATCAGAATTCTCTCAAGTTCTGGAGCGAAGAGTTGGAGTTCGAAGAGTCGGATAGAGATCGTGATGCCATCCCTTCTACCTCGGAGAACCGGAGCTAGGAGTGCAACTTACCAAAGATCGGAGTCTGTTAGAGTCGTCTGAATTTGGTTTTTCAGATTCTTTTCTGTTCTTCCTCTGAATGATGAACTCTTTCTTTGTCTTTGTGTCTTTTGTAATGATCATGAGTAGCTAAACCCTTTAGAGCTTAGACTAGATGAACCCTAAGTGACCCAGGGCTTTAAAGCGGTCACGGATCGGCGGTGATTAGATTCGAAATTCAATCGGTTCTTGTTCATGTTTGGTTCGTTCTTCATTGTTCATGTTTCTCGTCTGGACTTATCACCTAGATTAGATTCTTGTTAAGCTAAGGATAGAAGCGAACGCTCGCCTTACTTTAGAACATCGAATTGAACAATTAACCTTATAATTGGAGTGTGCCTTTCATAGGAACCGGTTAGGGTTAATTCACTGCAAGAGTAACTCATTAATCACTAGTAATTGCACCAATTAATTAAGTCGTTGCGAGAGGCGACCGTACCCGGGCGGCTAGTTAATCTTGGTACTTAGAACGGATAGAGCGAACGTTCGCCGGTCTTAAACCTAAGGGTAAGGAGTTATGGTGGTGTCTTAGTAATTGATTGAATGAGAATCGAAATCCGCTGATCTGTTGATTGCCAATGCTCTAGGGAACGAAGGGGGATTCAAAGTCTAAGTTCGTCTGTCATCCTTGTTTTCAACCCCTAATTCCCAATCTGCTTTAGTTTAATCCTTTTTAATTTTTCTGCATTCCTTAGAAATAGAAGTCGTGGAACTCACACCACGCACAACATGTCTACCTTTGAGTATTTTGCTAGTTCTGAAGTAACCAATCATAGAAAGCCCTCGGAATACGATCTGCTATACGCTTTTTCTTAGCATTAGTAGTTTTTATTTGGTTGAAACGTCCGAACAATGACCGGGAGGTTTCACCACTAGTCTAAGCTCTAACATAAAAACACTAGAAAACCACAAATAGACCCGAAACGGGCCAAAGTAACACAAATGGCACGAGATAGATCAATTGATTGAATATTCGTTATTCTACCCTAAAAACCATGTCTTAAGCAAGGAAATGTCGCTTAAATGAGGCTGATAATCACGTCAAATCGAGTGTCATCATGCGTCGTGTGTTCTCGGTTCAATTCCAATTTATTTAGGATTTTCCGATTTTCTTTGATTTTGTTATGATTTTTCGAAGTTGTGTTGCCGGTGTTTTCGAAAATCTGTTTTGAACTGCCAGGTTAGGAGTTTTCGCCGAAAACTATGAAATTTCTCAGCGAGAAGTTTTGTTTTAATCCCACTGCCGATTTTCAAACCTCCTGTATCTATTTTTGATAAAGTTTTTGACAAAAACATTTTACAAAAAACGGTGCGTTTTGAGTCCTGTTTTAATTGTTTTCAAACAAGTTTTTGGTGAGAACTTTCAATATTCTCGTCGAGAACTTCAGTCTAAATTTTGAAACTTCCCCCTTATCCCTTTGTTTTCGCGTTCGTACCCCATTTCACCTCAGTTCTCGTCGAACCAAAGCAAACCTTTCGTTGCCACTGTTTTCTTTCGCCTTGCCATCCATTTACCGTCGTCGCCATCTGTCACCGTCGCCGCCCCACCATTCCCCTCCCTGAGCCGATCATTTCCCCACCTTCGAATCGTCCGAATCGGAGCTCTATAGCTTCGGTTCTACCCGAAACCCCACCTTCGAGTTTTTTTGCTGATTTCAGTGCTTTCCATTCATTTTCTGCAATCATGTCTTCAAGGTTAGTTGTTGGGTTTTCAATTTCGAATCTTTTGACATATTAATTGTTGAATTTTGTTGAACTTGATTTCGGTTTTGACTAATTTGGTTTTCTATTTTTGATAACTTTTACTAATAGGGGTAAGAGACCAAGAGTTAGCGAGTGCATGATCTGGTGCCAGTGCCCCCGCCCCTGTCACTCCCGCTCTCGCCGGTCCTCCTACGCCCAACCCCAACCGTCAAGGAGTTCATCATTTCATTGCTGGACTCCCTCAGCACTACTTTGACCGCTACTGGAGGATCCAGAATGTCCCTCCTGCCGACGTTGGACCTCTTTCCCTAGAGTCTGTCCAGGAATTTGATCAGGAGTGGCACGACTACGTCAGCCACTCCCTCACCGCGGTAGGACTTCTGGAGCTCACCACCATCGCTGACAATTTTCCACACGTCGCTCTCCAGGAGTTCTGCAGCAGATTCGAGCTTGACACCCGCAAGAACAGGGCGCGCTCAAAGGTGATCACCTTTTCTCTTGCCGGCCAGAGGTGCGAGCACACCTATGATGAGTTCGCCCACTACCTCGGCATTCCAGCCGAGCACTACGTCGGTCGCTACCACGGATGGGAGGTAAACAAGGGGAAGGGCCCGATATTCGATGCACTCTGGAGCCACATCACCGGACAACCGAGCGTCAAGCCCACCCACAAGAACTACATCAGTATGGTCTCTCACCCTCTCTTCCGATTTATTCATTACGTTTGGCGTCATTCTTTATTTTATGCTCCTGAGAAGAGCCGCCACCACATAGACACCGAGGAGCTACTCCTCTTCAGGGTTATCCATGAGGGCTACCCTCTTCACCCGGGTTGGGTTCTTGCCCGCTTATTCAATCAGAAGATCAGCTCTAATAAGCTACCGCCCTTCCTCCTTGGCGGTGCTTTCATCGGCCGTCTTATTGCCGGCCTCGGGCTCTTCGGTTACTGGGAAACTTGGGGTTCACGCATCCAAGTGCACACTGTTGGAGCGGAGCTAGCCGAGGAGTTCGGGCTCAACCTGGCCATGGGGCCAGAGGTGTACGTTCCAGCCCCCATCCTTGAGGACCCTGAGGCAGAGGAAGAGGAAGAAGACGAGGAGGAACCCCAACAGCCGTAGGAGTTCCATTATCAGTAGCCTCCGCCAGAGCTAGAGCCATAGGTGCATCGACAGCGGATGCCACCCTAGTACTACGTCGAGTATGGTCAGATGCTGACCCGCATGGAGCAATGGCAGACAGACTTCTCCTCTGGTTCTCACCAGTGGCAGAAGGACCGATTGGCGTTCGAGGACAGAGTCACATCCTGGAGGGCAGAGCAGGATGCCAGATGGATCATCACCCAACGTCATCACGCAGAGGAGGCAGCGACGCGACGTGCATTGCTCGATTATTTCCACATTCCACCACCCCCACCTGAGGGTCAATGATCAGGTCGTATCCCTTTCCTTTCTTTTTATTTATTCTTTTAGGATTTCGATCCAACTTTTATCTGTGTGGATCCGGGACATTTGTCCCGGTTTCCTTTTAATCTTTTGTTGTTTTTGTTTTTGTTTTTGTAGAAACTTTTGTAGCTACTTGTAACACCCAACCCGAATCAGCTCGGTGAAACCCGAGGTTGAACCGGAACCGAGTATTACCCAGTGAAAAACGACAGAGATAACATTCAAATCCAAACTTTAAATAAGAGGTTAAGTGAGAGGCCTCCATAAACCATGAAAACATAAGCTGCCTACAACTCCAAATCCAACATAAAACCCATAAAATCCAACGTAACCAGAAAGATACACAAATCCCAGTAAAACCCCCAAAATGTTCCATGTCAACTGAAATATAAAATAGGTCAACTCCAAGTAGGCACCAGTCTTCACCTCATAGCTTCAGTCCAGCACTTCTCGGAATCCACCCTCAACTCTGGCACCACACCACTCTCTCTAGCCACGAGATCCTGAAAGGGAGAAAGGGATCAATTTCCTATTGAAATTGAGTGAACCCACTGGGCCTACCTACACGTTGTCCTACTCTATGGAGCGGTCCCAACTCCGCACAAGACATTCAACAATGGAACCAACCCAACCCCCCCTTTCCATATTTTAAATCCCTAAAAGCAGTCTAGGTGATCACGTTGGTCAGTTCTCGTTCTCATGCACAATTCATAACGATAGAATCACTCCGAAGTAGTACATCAATCCACAACACAACAGCATCATCACATCACATCCATCAATCAAGTCACAGCCACAACCACAAGCACAAGGACATACACATTCATATTATCTAGGTGAGTTATTAGGAGCCAAGGAGTTATCCACACCACCACCGCCGGCCACATCCTCAACACACATCCCGCAGGATCTTTCCCTCATAGGGAGATAACACGACGCATCCCCTTAGGGATCCTTCCTCCACGGAGCTATCACGACGCATCCCATTGGGATCCTTCCATTTCGGAGATATCAACAACCATGACCTCCCGTCATGGGATTCACCCCAGTGAATCGGACTCGATCACAATAGTATTTCGGGTGGGGTAGTGTGGGCTCCTTCAGGTTCTACTTGGACATTCAAAAACCAACACCACAAATCAAACTCATCACAGCTCATTCTCACAAGGCACAATTCACATCATCCATGTTCATATCACAGTACACAGTTCCCAGTACATCCCTGGGTTCCACGCTCCAGCCACGACCACCATACACACTTACAATCAACCAAAGGGTAACCGGCTAGCTCACCGGCCACCCCCACCTGCAAGTACAGGGGAGGCCATGTCATGAGTCTAGGGGTCACCCACCTGTTCCTCTCCTTCAGAGCGACCCCACATTGGCAGGGCAACTCTCCTGCATCCACAACCAACAATTCATAATATCATAGCACCCGCACTCACTTCCCAACCTTCCTAGTTCTCATTTCTATGTCAATCCATTACTTAATTCGCTTCAGTTCACAACCAACCCCAAATCATAGCAATCAACAACAACAATCAATCACGGCAATCATCAATAGCAATCAAGTACATTCACAGAACAGTTTATCCCCTTTTACGCTCATCATTTTCATGCATGACCTAGGTTTTGTTCTAAGTCCAATTGAGACTCCTCACGCTGTCCAATCTACCTACACAACGCTAGGCCCTCACCTGGAATAGAAGACGAGGCTCTAATCGTCTTCTAGTTCCCCAGAAACTCGATTTCCAACCACCAAACTCGTAGCTCTACCCTTCCTTACTGCTCACGACCTACACCCAGAAACCCAAAATAGAGGTTAGCGATCTCTTCTCCTCGTCGCTACGAATCCATAGCAACAAACGGATCCCAATTCCGACCTCTACAGCTCCCGGAATCACCCTTCGAAGGTTGCTCGCTCCAAGTTCGTCAATGGTTTTCGGGGAGAGAGAAAGGGAAACGAAAATACGGATTACTGTGCAATTTCCGTCCTTTTATGCACAAAATGTGCGCCTGACTTGTCAAAATGTGCGCCGGCGCACATTGACCCCTAAAAGGCGCACATTTTGAATATTCTGCCGAAAGTTTGCTGAATTAATTGAAAAGTGCGCCTGACACTTCTAAATGTGCGCCTGCGCACATTAGGGCCCGAAATGAGCACTTTTGGTACTGTACACAGTTCCCCTCTTTTGCAACTTCAACCCGGCACACACCCAAACGTCCCAAACCTCAAGAGACCCTCTTAAGTACCGTTTCCGGCACTCTAGTCACCCAGACTTGAGTTCTAACCCGTTCGGTTGGGCGGGGATGTTACAAGTCTCCACAACTTCAAGGATTTCGTCCCCGAAATCATCCCTAACTCATCCTAGCAATACGATACCGGACACACCCTAGACCTTCTGGGAACCAACACCACCACGAGCAAACACAAAAGCATGCATCAAGGGAAATTAATACCTGAATCATACACTTCCACTAATTCCGGGTACCGCCGCCTCATACTCTCCTCAGTCTCCCAAGTAGCCGACTCGCTCTCATGGTTCCTCCATACCACCTTGAGCTGCGGAATCTGCTTATTCCTCAAGACCCGAACTTGCCTATCCACGATCGCGACTGGCTTCTCCTCATAAGTTAAGTCTTGCTCAATCTCCACCTCTTCCGGCTGAATTACATGAGAAGGGTCCCCATGATACCGCCTAAGCACGCTCACATGGAACACATTGTGTATCCGTTCCAACTCCCTCGGCAAGGCCAACACATAAGCCACCGGACCCGACTTAGCGAGGATCTCATAAGGACCGATGTACCGAGGCGCCAACTTCCCTTTTCTACCGAACGCATCAGCCCTTTCCACGGCGACACCTTCAAAATACCTTCTCTCCCAACATTGAAACTCAGCTCTCTAGCACGACCGTCGGCATACGCTTTTTGCCTATCTTGAGCCGCTCTCAATCTCTCCTTGATAACCTTAACCCGATCAGCCGTCTCTTGCACAACTTGAGGACCCGACAACACCCTCGCACCTTCCTCATCCCAACACAATGGCGTCCTACACTTCCTCCCATACAAGGCCTCAAAAGGAGCGGACTTCAAACTACTATGATACGAGTTATTATAGGCGAACTCAATCAAAGGTAGCAATTCAGTCCAAGGGGTTTGAAACTCCATAGCACAGCTTCTCAACAACTCCTCCAAAGTAAGGATCGTTCTCTCCGATTGCCCATCCGTCTGAGGATGATACGCCGTCGAGAACTTGAGCTTAGTTCCCAACGCTGTGTGCAGCCCCTCCCAAAATGGGACGTGAAACTCGGATCCCGATCAGAGACAATGGATTGAGGAACCCCATGTAACCTCACCACCTCTTCTATGTACAACTTTGCTAACACCTCCACACTAGGCTTAAACCGAATGGGTATGAAATGCGCAACTTTCGTCAAACGGTCGACTATTACCCACACGGCATCCTTCCCCTCTCTAGTCGGCGGAAAACCCGATACAAAGTTCATGGTGATGTCCGCAAACTTCCACTCTGGAATAGGTAGGGACTGAAGTAACCCACCCGGAGCTCTATGCTCCGCCTTAGCCTTCTGACAAACCAAACAAGTCGCCACTAACGAGCCACATCCTTCTTCATTCCTGGCCACCAAAAACTTAACTTCAGGTCATTGTACATCTTTGTCATCCCGGGATGCATAGCATACATCGAGGAATGAGCCTCCTCCAAAATCCCCTTCCTCAATTCCTCTACTTCCGGTACGCACACTCGACCCTTGCATTTCAACAATCCGCCAACTACCTCAAATCCATTATCCATGCCTTTCTCAACTTCCCCTCGAATGGCCACCAGAGTAGCATCCTTGAGCTGCTCCTCACCAATCCTATCATTCAGCATAGGCCTAATGTTGAGCTTGGCAAGCAAACTTCCCACATCATCTAGCTGCATCTCTACCCTTAAAGCTCTGAGATCCACCAACTCCTTTCGACTTAAAGCATCCGCAACCACGTTAGCTTTACCAGGATGGTAGTTCAATGGTACAGTCATAATCCTTCAAGAGCTCCACCCAACGCCGTTGCCTACCATTCAGCTCCTTTTGATCCATAAGGTGCTTAAGACTCTTGTGATCGGTCATGATCTTAAACGTCTCACCATACAAATAATGCCTCCACAACTTCAAGGCGAACACCACTGCAGCTAACTCCAAATCATGGGTTGGGTAGTTCACCTCATGCACCCTAAGCTGTCGGGAGGCATAAGCGACAACCTTCCCATTCTGCATCAACACACAGCCCAACCCTTGCAAGGACGCATCACTAAACACCACATACTCTCCACCCTCTACTGGCAAAGTCAACACCGGAGCTGAGGTCAACTTCTTCTTCAACTCCTCAAAGCTTCTTTGACATTCCTCGCTCCACTCATACCTCGACTCCTTCCTCAACAACTTATGTAAAGGAGACGCTATGGTAGAGAACCCCTCTACAAACCTTCGGTAGTAACCAGCTAACCCCAAGAAGCTCCTCAGTTGCGACACATCCTTAGGTGGAGACCAATTAACCACCGCTTCAATCTTCTTTGGGTCAACCTCCACGCCTCTTTTGGAAACCACATGCCCAAGAAACAATACTTCCTTCCAACCAAAAGGCACACTTCGAGAACTTGGCAAATAGTTGCTGCTCCCTCAACCTATGAAAAACAATCCTCAAGTGCTCCTCATGCTCCTTCCTGGTCTTAGAATAAATGAGGATATCATCAATGAACACTATCACGAACTTATCCAAATATTCGTGGAAAACCTTGTTCATGAGGGCCATGAACGCGGCGGGAGCATTGGTGAGACCAAACGGCATCACCAGAAACTCATAGTGTCCATAGCGGGTCCTAAAGGCTGTCAGTGGCACCGATCCTTTCTCCACCTTCAACTGGTGATAACCCGACCTCAAGTCTATCTTCGAGAACACTTCAGCCCCTTGCAATTGATCGAAGAGATCGTCTATCCTTGGAAGTGGGTAACGATTCTTGATCGTCGCCTTGTTCAACCGCCTATAGTCAATACACATCCGCATCGACCCATCCTTCTTCTTCACAAACAACACCGGTGCCCCCCACGGTGACACGCTTGGGCGGATGAACCCCTTATCCAAGAGCTCCTGCAATTGCTCCTTCAACTCCTTTAACTCCGCCGGTGCCATGCGATAAGGTGGAATAGAGATTGGAGCAGTTCCAGGAACCAGCTCTATATTGAACTCCACCTCACGCTCGATCGGTGCTCCGGGTAGTTCCTCAAACACATCCGCAAACTCCCGAGCTACTGGTACCTTCTCCAACTCCTCATTCTGCTCAACTGATACCTGCACCAATAAAGCCTCACACCCTTCTTGGATCAGAGAGAAGGCTTGCATTGCTGAAATTACTCCCATAGGTGCGGATTCTCTCTTCCTAACACCCTTGAACACCACTGACCAACACCTCCCACCTGAAGCAACACCTCCTTCCTCTGACAATCAAGCAAAGCCCCATGCCTAGCCAACCAATCCATGCCGAGGATAACGTCGAATTCATTGAAAGGAAGCACCACCAAATCAGCCAAGAACTCCACACCCCCCACTAGCACTCTACAACCCCCTACACACTCTATCCACCCGAACAGAAGTCCCCAAGGAGTTCTGACGCCCCAACTAACACCCAAACTACTAGCTACAACACCCAAACTACTCAAACATTTCTCAGATACAAAGGAATGGGTTGACCCCGAATCAAACAAAGCGTAAACGAAAGATCTAAGATGGAGATCATACCGGTCACCACGTCGTTCGCATTCTCCGCCGCACCTTTAGTGAGAGCGTAAAGCCTCCCTTGCTCCCCTCCAGCTCCAACAGGTGTGGCATTAGCTCCCGTCCCTCGACCAGCACTCGCAACCCCTCGCCCCATGCTGCCTCCACCTCTGCCTCCATAGCTCCTAGATGGAGCCCTAGGCCCTTGCACCGATCCCACCGACTGGGCTGGTGCAGCACTCCTCCTCGGGCAGAAGTTACTCTTATGACCCGGCTGCCCACAAGTGTAACAAGTCATGGTTGCCGCCCTCAGCACGTGGCATGCACCATAGTGAGGCTTCCCGCAAATGCCACACACAGGAAGTCCCGATGGTGCTCCTCCCCTCTGCACCGATCCTCCTCCTCTGCACTCTGCGCTCTTATGACCCGGGCGGCCACAAGTGAAACACACCATAGCTCGACGAGACGGGGCAGACTGCACACTCCGCTGGCCTGAGAAGACAGACTGAACTCTCTTTGCCGGGTGACTATGAGTAACCGAAGGAGAAGGCTGAGCCGACGCCTTCCTCTTCTTCTCCTCCTTCTTCCCCAGCTCTAATAACTCCCTCTCCAAAGCAGCCCCTTTCACCGCCACCAAACTCCCCATGTCACCAGATGTGACCCCCTCCTGAATCTCCCACCTCAGACCCTTCTTGAACCGACGGATCAACTTTTGCTCTCGGTTAACAAGCTCATCGTACCATTGGGAGAGGTTGGTGAACTCCATATAGTACTGCAGAACCGACTTCTCGCCCTGCACCAGCTCATGAAACTCCTTGGTCTTTGCCTCCCTCCAAATATCCGGGCAAAACTGGTCACGGAACATCCCTAAGAACTCCTCAAACCCCAGCTCAGGCGGGTACACCTGACTCTCCGGCAAGGACTCCCACCACTCCAAGGCATGGCCCTTCAGCAAGAAGGTCATGGCTTGCAACCTCATCTCATCCTCAAATCCAGCCCTCAAGAACTTGAAGTTGCACTCCTTAATCCATCGCTCAGCCACAGCCGGATCAGCCATCTCCCCGGCGAACTCACTGAAGTTCCAACCCTTCAAATCCGACGGCCGAAACCGACGCCCCACTGCTCCATGCTCGAGTGACCCACGGAGTGACTTCCCATCGACTGGTTCTCACTACAGGAGGACATTAAACATTTCAGTTGACCGCTCAAGAGACTTCAAACAACTCAATTCACCATTTGTTTCAAACATCCCACCCATTTAAAACAGTTTGACAAAAACCCTTGGAATGTCGGTCCCGTACCGGGTGTCTCATCCTCCCTCCCAACGAGGTTAATTACTCCCCAAAGAGAGAAATAATCAACCGGTACAGCAGCGACAACCAGGCTCTGATACCATTTGTAACACCCAACCCGAATCAGCTCGGTGAAACCCGAGGTTGAACCGGAACCGAGTATTACCCAGTGAAAAACGACAGAGATAACATTCAAATCCAAACTTTAAATAAGAGTTAAGTGAGAGGCCTCCATAAACCATGAAAACATAAGCTGCCTACAACTCCAAATCCAACATAAAACCCATAAAATCCAACGTAACCAGAAAGATACACAAATCCCAGTAAAACCCCCAAAATGTTCCATGTCAACTGAAATATAAAATAGGTCAACTCCAAGTAGGCACCAGTCTTCACCTCATAGCTTCAGTCCAGCACTTCTCGGAATCCACCCTCAACTCTGGCACCACACCACTCTCTCTAGCCACGAGATCCTGAAAGGGAGAAAGGGATCAATTTCCTATTGAAATTGAGTGAACCCACTGGGCCTACCTACACGTTGTCCTACTCTATGGAGCGGTCCCAACTCCGCACAAGACATTCAACAATGGAACCAACCCAACCCCCCTTTCCATATTTTAAATCCCTAAAAGCAGTCTAGGTGATCACGTTGGTCAGTTCTCGTTCTCATGCACAATTCATAACGATAGAATCACTCCGAAGTAGTACATCAATCCACAACACAACAGCATCATCACATCACATCCATCAATCAAGTCACAAGCCACAACCACAAGCACAAGGACATACACATTCATATTATCTAGGTGAGTTATTAGGCGCCAAGGAGTTATCCACACCACCACCGCCGGCCACATCCTCAACACACATCCCGCAGGATCTTTCCCTCATAGGGAGATAACACGACGCATCCCCTTAGGGATCCTTCCTCCACGGAGCTATCACGACGCATCCCATTGGGATCCTTCCATTTCGGAGATATCAACAACCATGACCTCCCGTCATGGGATTCACCCCAGTGAATCGGACTCGATCACAATAGTATTTCGGGTGGGGTAGTGTGGGCTCCTTCAGGTTCTACTTGGACATTCAAAAACCAACACCACAAATCCAACTCATCACAGCTCATTCTCACAAGGCACAATTCACATCATCCATGTTCATATCACAGTACACAGTTCCCAGTACATCCCTGGGTTCCACGCTCCAGCCACGACCACCATACACACTTACAATCAACCAAAGGGTAACCGGCTAGCTCACCGGCCACCCCCACCTGCAAGTACAGGGGAGGCCATGTCATGAGTCTAGGGGTCACCCACCTGTTCCTCTCCTTCAGAGCGACCCCACATTGGCAGGGCAACTCTCCTGCATCCACAACCAACAATTCATAATATCATAGCACCCGCACTCACTTCCCAACCTTCCTAGTTCTCATTTCTATGTCAATCCATTACTTAATTCGCTTCAGTTCACAACCAACCCCAAATCATAGCAATCAACAACAACAATCAATCACGGCAATCATCAATAGCAATCAAGTACATTCACAGAACAGTTTATCCCCTTTTACGCTCATCATTTTCATGCATGACCTAGGTTTTGTTCTAAGTCCAATTGAGACTCCTCACGCTGTCCAATCTACCTACACAACGCTAGGCCCTCACCTGGAATAGAAGACGAGGCTCTAATCGTCTTCTAGTTCCCCAGAAACTCGATTTCCAACCACCAAACTCGTAGCTCTACCCTTCCTTACTGCTCACGACCTACACCCAGAAACCCAAAATAGAGGTTAGCGATCTCTTCTCCTCGTCGCTACGAACCATAGCAACAAACGGATCCCAATTCCGACCTCTACAGCTCCCGGAATCACCCTTCGAAGGTTGCTCGCTCCAAGTTCGTCAATGGTTTTCGGGGAGAGAGAAAGGGAAACGAAAATACGGATTACTGTGCAATTTCCGTCCTTTTATGCACAAAATGTGCGCCTGACTTGTCAAAATGTGCGCCGGCGCACATTGACCCCTAAAAGGCGCACATTTTGAATATTCTGCCGAAAGTTTGCTGAATTAATTGAAAAGTGCGCCTGACACTTCTAAATGTGCGCCTGCGCACATTAGGGCCCGAAATGAGCACTTTTGGTACTGTACACAGTTCCCCTCTTTTGCAACTTCAACCCGGCACACACCCAAACGTCCCAAACCTCAAGAGACCCTCTTAAGTACCGTTTCCGGCACTCTAGTCACCCAGACTTGAGTTCTAACCCGTTCGGTTGGGCGGGGATGTTACACTACTCCGCTCCACTCCGGACTCTCCGTGTTCATCCCCTACACCGACCATCTCGTTCCAGGTTCTTCTTATCTCTCTCTCGTAATTTAGTCATGTGAGGACATAGAATGGTGATGGGCCCGAGTTGAATCCGCCCTTGAACATGGCTAGGGCGGTCCGTCACTCCAGGGCGGTCCTCTGTCCGCCTCAGCCAAGGGATCACCTGTCATGTCTACAGGAGGCCACTGCCCATTACTGTTGACGGTGACCCGCTGCGGCCCACTCAGAGCAGGACACGTGGACCCTACCAGACCAATTCGGACCTATAAATAACAGGGTCCCCCATTCAGAAGAGGACACAACAGACCTGGGACCATACGCCTGATACTACGAGCTTTCGCGCTGTACGCTAAAGGCTATCGGTTCCGCCCACACAAAAGGGCTCTCGCCCGGTACTTCTCTGTAACCCATTCTCCCTACATTATCCACATACTTGCCACCTTACACATACTAACCCCTTGCACGTCCACCCTGCAAGGTACCATCCGCCGAGACACTCCGAGGACGGATTCATCGCCTAACCTCCAAAGAACCACAGTATTGATCCACCGGTCCAACTGGGCGGATCAATTGGCGCACCAGATAGGGGGAGCTAAACGTTTTGTTCCCAAAAGACAAACAGCATGCAGAATTTGGAGGAAAATCCCACGAGTGGTGTCCCCACGGAAACACTCGTCACCCGCGGCCAAACAAGTCGTATCGGCGGGTGTCCCCCGAGACCCTCGTCCTTCCGTAGACCCACCCTTGGGAACGGCAACACAAACACCTCATCCAATCCGCCCTCTAGGCCTTGGATTGCTCCGAGGGGAGTCCCACATCCCCCCTCCGTTGGAAGATAGAACGGCGGCTGATCCCGCTGCGGGGACCTAGCGGCACAGGTAGCCGATCTACAAAGACAGAACGCTGAAATGGCAATGATGATGAAGTTCCTGGTGGCCAAGGCAACCCCCGGAAATCACACCGAGGGCTCATCCGGCGGACTGGCAACCGGCATGGCAGACTCGGACGAAATGTACCGACTGTTCCTCCCTCGCCACCAGTCAGGCCCAAGGCAACTCGCCATGCGGCAGCCTCTTGACAAGAGTCTCCTCAGCTTTCCTCCCCCACAAGGATTCGTGCCACCAGCAATCAAAGCGTACGACGGAACTGGGGATCCCGACCAGCACCTGTTAACATTCACCATAGCCATGCAGATGTTCACGACCCCGGACGCTACCTACTGCCGTACGTTCCCTGGAACGTTAACTGGAGCTGCACTAACCTGGTATGGAGGTTTGGCAGAAGGAATCATAAAGAATTGGGAAGATTTCTGCCAACTCTTTCTCCACAAGTTCTCAAACCAAAAGGAGGCGGGACGCAATTTGTCCGCCTTCTGGAACTTGAGACAGAACCGGTCAGAGACTCTTCGGCAGTACTACGAGAAGTGGGCCAAGGCGGTCGCGGCGGTGCCCAACCTCGCATTGGATATTGTGCTCCACCACATCCAAACCACCACGCTTAGCACCGAGCTGGTGAAGGACTTGGTCCGGAGAAAGCCAAAAACCCACACCGAATTGGAGACATGTATCCTCCAGTGTGCTGAAGTGGAAGAGAATGTCGCCATGATACAGGACGGGTACAGGCGCTCAAGCGATCAGAACAGGGACAAAGGATACCAAGGGCGAAAAGAGAAACGCCCTGACGACAGAAGAGACAATCGCCCTCACGGAGAGGGAAGATCGGAACAAGGGTACACCCCCCTGTCGGAATCAAGGCGAAGGCTCATGTACGTCCTCCAAGAAAAGAAAGGGGGATTGCGGTGGCCGGCCCCGTTACCCAAAGCGGCACTAAAAAGGGGGAACCCAAATGAGTATTGCGAGTTTCATGGGCAAAAGGGGCACGACACGGAGGACTGCCGGGAACTCCGCAGTGAGATTGAGCGAGCCATAAAGAATGGTGACCTCAAGGAATTCATTATAAGTAACCGAAGGAGAAAAGAGCGGGAACGCTCGGAATCGCCAAGACAAGGAGAAAAGGAAAGGTTAGAGACACCCCCTCCGAAGGCGGGTAGACACACGCCCCCCAGAAAGGCGAGTGTCTTCGACAGGATAACGGATGAGGAAAGTCCGGATACCCAAAAGAAGGGCGGAAAGCCCAGATACAAGAGAACGTGCAGCATGATTTTGGGAGGAGAGGAGGATACGCCCCAGAGCAGAAGAGTCGTTGGTGAATGTTCGATGGTCAGACAGTCGGACAGAGAGCCGCCATTGACGTTCACATCGGCAGATTTGCACGGGGGAAGTCCCAGCACCCAAGCGATGGTGATCCGTGTCATCATTGAAGACACTCTGGTAGAGCGGGTGCTAGTGGACGAGGGCAGTTCGGCAGATATACTCTCAGCCGACGCTTTCAGCAGAATGGGATTTGACCCCGCCCTACTCAAGCGTTCTAAGATCATGCTGACTGGCTTCGCGGGAAATGACGTACCTGTACTGGGCGTGATCACCTTACCCATCACATTGGGGGACGACGATCACCAGGAAACAAAGCACATAAAATTTTACGTCACCAATTCCAATTCGGCGTATAACATGATAATGGGGCGGCCCAGTTTGGCCGCCTTCGAGGCGGTTTCCTCCACAGTCCATCAAGTCATGAAGTTCCCTACTGCAAGAGGAATCAGAGTAGCATGGGGAAACACTCCGTTAGCACGAAAATGCTATAGGGTGGCTCTCAAGAAAGAAGAGGCGTGTTTCTCAGTGGATACTAGAGCCGACGCGTATGTCCGCCCAGAATCCGCGGAGGCGGATACAAAAGTCCCACTGTATCCTGGTAATCCTGAGAGAGTGATACGGCTGTCCGCTCATATGCCGGTCCCAGACCGAGACCGCACAGTGGCACTGCTGAGAGAGTATGCTGATTTGTTCGCGTGGAAACCCCAGGATATGCCTGGGCTGGACCCCGCGATCATGCAGCACCACCTAGCTGTGAGGGCAGACGCCCGCCCCGTGTCGCAAAAGAAGCGGACAGTAAATTGGACAAGAAAACAAGCGGTCCAAGAAGAAATAACGAAACTGTTGGAAGCAGGTTTCATCAGGGAAGTCCAATACCCGACGTGGCTGTCGAATGTAGTAATGGTGGGCAAGGCGGATGGAAGCTGGCGGATGTGCATAGATTTTACCAACCTCAACGACACCTGTCCCAAGGACCCATATCCGCTGCCCAATATCGACCAACTGGTGGACGCCACGGCAAACCATGAGACGTTGTCCTTCTTGGACATGTTCTCGGGATACCACCAGATCCCTCTGGCAAAGGCGGACCAAGAAAAAACATCATTCTCGACGCCCTTCGGCAATTACTGCTATAATGTGATGCCGTTTGGCCTAAAAAATGCCGGAGCGACGTACCAGAGGATGATTGACAGAGTTTTTCAAGATCAGTTGGGTCATCACATGGAAGCATACGTTGATGACCTGCTGGTTAAGACCAAGGCGGGTGAGGACCACCTGGGAGACCTCAGGAAAACCTTCGACACCTTGAAGGCGTTCCAACTTCGCTTGAATCCGAAGAAGTGCGTCTTCGGCGCATCCTCAGGGAAGTTTTTGGGATTCATAATCACCAGGCGGGGAATCGAGGCGAAACCAAAAAAGATAGAAGCTATCATACAGACACCACCCCCTAAGACGGTGAGAGATGTCAAAGCGTTGACGGGGCGGTTAGCGGCAATGAACAGATTCATCCCGAAGTCCGCCGAGAGGCAGGCGCCATTCTTCGCCACTCTAAAGGCGGCGGCCAAGTTCTCATGGACGGAAGAGTGTTCTACGGCTTTTGAGGAGCTCAAAGCATTCCTCACCACTCCACCGACGCTAGCAGCCCCGGTCCCCGGAGATGAGCTATACCTGTACGTCGCCATCGCGGCTACAGCTGTCAGCTCAGTTCTCGTGAAGCGGATAGACAAAGAAGAACGCCCGGTCTTCTACACGAGCAAGTCGTTAGTAGATGCGGAAACAGGTATTCTCCATTGGAGAAGTCAGCTTACGCGGTGATTATCGCCTCCAGGAAGCTGCGCCCATACTTCCATGCTCACACAATTCACGTTGTGACGAACTTACCACTCAAGGCAGCTCTCAGGTCCATGGGAGTGGCAGGGCGCATGTCCAAATGGGCGGTAGAGCTCAGTGAATATGACGTACACTTCCAACCACGGACAACCATCAAGGCACAGGCTCTGGCTGATTTTGTAGTCGAAGGATGTGTCCGGGCGGAAGGACGCCCAGATGATTACTGGGAGCTCTACGTAGACGGAGCATCGAGCAAGAACGGAGCGGGGGCGGGTATAGTGTTAAAAAGCCCCCAGGGAGTCCTACACGAAACCGCTCTCCGTTTTAACAGGCCACGAACCAACAATGCGGCGGAGTACGGGGCGCTCATTGCAGGGCTCAGAATGGCCAAAACCATGGGAGTATCCCATCTCAAAGTTTTCTCCGACTCCGCCATTGTGGTCAACCAGCTCAGTGGGGTGTACGAGGTCCGGGAGGAAACTCTGGCCCCGTACAACGATCAAGCCAAGATCGCCCTCAAGGGTTTCGAAACAACGGAGATCCATCAGGTGGCGAGGGAAGACAACGCCCACGCTGACGCTCTCTCTAAGCTCGCTACCGCTCTCAGCTTCGAAGAGGACAGGATGATCACCGTGGAGAAAGAAAGAGAAGAGGGTGAGTGTATGGCTGTCGATGCCCAGACAAGCGTAACACCGCCCACAGCGCCACTCACGGATTGGCGTGCGCCAGTACGGACTTTTATTGAAACGGACGCCCTCCCGGCGGACCGAGCACTGGCTACCAAGATTCGTAGACGAGCGGCAAGATGTGTTTTACTGGACGGCGAAATGTACCGTAAGTCCTCGGCAGGGCCATACTTACAATGCTTAAGTGATGAGGAAGCTTCTTTCACTTTGAGAGAAATCCACCAAGGCGTATGCGGGATGCATATTGGCGCCAAAAGCCTGGAAAAGAATGTGTTATTGCAGGGGTACTATTGGCCAACAATCCGCCGAGACTCGGAAGAGCTGGTCAAGCGATACCACAAATGTCAGCTATTCGCTAACACGCACCACCTGCCCTCCTTCGCTCTCCAGCCGATAGTTTCACCATGGCCGTTCGCCTTCTGGGGGATGGATTTGCTAGGACCATTCCCAGAAGCGGTGGGCAGGAGAAAGTACATCATCGTGGCGGTAGATTACTTCACCAAGTGGGTGGAAGCTGAAGCTCTCGCCTCCATCACGGCATATCAGGTGCAGAAGTTCGTATTGAAAAACATCATCACTCGCTTCAGCCTTCCTCTAGGATTTGTCTGCGATCACGGCACTCAGTTTGATTGCACGGCGTTCCTTGACTTTTGTGAAGAGTTCAAAATCATGGTTCGCTTGTCGTCGGTGGCATATCCCCAGGCGAACGGGCAGGCGGAAGCCATCAATAAGCTCATCTTGCAAGGATTGAAGAAGAGAGTAGATGCGGCTAAGGGAAAATGGGTCGATGAGTTGCCCAACATCCTATGGGCGCACAGGACTTCGTACAAAACAGCCACAGATGAAACCCCTTACACCCTGGTATATGGAACCGAAGCAGTCCTACCCGTGGAGGTTAATCTGCCTAGCCTTAGGATTCAGCATTTCAACCGAGCCAACAATGATGCAGGCTTACATCATAATCTGGACATATTAGAAGAACGAAGGGAAGATGCAGCTATCTGCCTGGTAGCTGAAAAGGAACAATTGGCTAGGCGATACAACGCTCATCTTTGCCCTCATCACCTGGAAGAAGGTGACTGGGTAGTTCGAAAGGTTTTTCGGCCGGTCCCCCAACAGGGCAAACTAAACGCCAATTGGGAAGGGCCATACAAGGTCCGTGAAATGATCGGTCCAAGCACCTTTAAACTCGAACACCCTACCGACGAACCCATACATAAGACATGGAACGCCATGCACTTGCGGAAGTACAGTGCAAATGAAGACGAGGCCTAGCTCACTCTGCAACTTTCCATCCTTGTTTACTTGTTCGTTTGGTTTATTTTGAAGACAACCTACTAAGGGCGTATATGTAAGGAAAGGAAGGCAGTTTCATTCAAGGATATATATACGATATTATGTATCAATAAACAAGTACTACTAAAAGCATGGCCGGGTTCGAACTCCCCTATGAGGAGCTTAACCCCTGTGCCAAGTTCGGGTTTCCCAAGGCGGAACCCAACTCTTCGTTGAATTCAGTTTTCCCCAGGGCGAAATCTAATTCATCATCGTTCGGGTTCCCCAAGGCGGAACCCAGCATTTCCTCCAAATCCGGGTTCCCCAGGGCGGAATCTATTTCATCAGCGTTCGGGTTCCCCAAGGCGGAACCCAACTCTTCGTTGAATTCAGTTTTCCCCAGGGCGGAATCTAATTCATCATCGTTCGGGTTCCCCAAGGCGGAACCCAACTCTTCGTTGAATTCAGTTTTCCCCAGGGCGGAATCTAATTCATCATCGTTCGGGTTCCCCAAGGCAGAACCCAGCATTTCCTCCAAATCCGGGTTCCCCAGGGCGGAATCTATTTCATCAGCGTTCGGGTTCCCCAAGGCGGAACCCAACTCTTTGTTGAATTCAGTTTTCCCCAGGGCGGAATCTAATTCATCATCATTCGGGTTCCCACGGCGGAACCCAACATTTCCTCCAAGTTCGGATTCCCCAGGGCGGAACCCAACACTTCGTTGTCCAGTTTTCCCTAAGGAGAAATCTACCTCAACAATCATGCGAATTTCACACAAACAAAAAAAAGAAGAGAGAAGAAAAAGGGGATGACAACTGGATAACAATGGCATTTCATTTCTCATCCTGACATGGCGGATTGGCACGTTTGATACAAAGGGCAAGAAGCCGAAAGGAAGAGCAAATTTACAAGACATGGAACTACGAACGCCCGCCCGACGACCCTGCCTTGTCCGCCCGCAACCTGTCAGCACGAGCTTTCTTCCTCAGTTCCTTGTGGCGAAGGCTCACCTCAGAAAAGGCCTCGGACAACAGCTCCTTGCGGCGGTCCGAAGGAATCACCTGGGAGTCAGCCGATTCCTCTTTGAACTCCTGCGCCATCAGCCGCCGAGACGCCGAACGGAACATCTGCTCCTGATTCCAGGAACAGTCTACATTCCCCCGTCAGAGTTCGTGGCGAACAGCAGCAAGGGTGTTGTCCAAAGCACCTTGCACCCGATCGCCAAGCTCCTCCGCAGTTTTCTCCGCGACGGCCTTCTCCACATCCGCCTTCAGCGCCTGAAGGGTCTCCTCGGCTTCTTTCAAGGCATGGTCACGGCTTTCCACGTCCTTGGTTTTGGCCTCCAGGTCCTCGGCCATGACCGCCTTGACGGTTTCCAAGTGGACCACTTCCTCTTTCAAGGCGTCCCTATCAGCTTCCGCCTCCGTCAAGGCGTTCTCCGCCTTGAATGGTTTCTCCTGCTCCGCCTGTAAGTCCAACATATGTTCAGTAGCTTGGTTAGCGTGCGCAACACGGAGCAAGTCCAATTGATAAGAGGTAGTTACCAGAAGCCGGGCCGCCTCCTCTTCCATTTCCTTTTTGGCCCTGGAGTATTTGGCCTTCCATTGTTGAGAGGCGGCCCGAGCCTCCCTCAACTCAGCCTCCATCTCCTCCACACCTTGCGGCCGCTCTGCCCTGTGCGCCTGATCGGCTGACAGCAGGGCCCCGGCGGTACCTAAGAGCTGCAACAGAATAAAATCCAGGCGGATCAGATTGTGAAACGGAACGAGTACGCAGCGCCAGTCTTCCGACTGAAATTTGAGCTTACCCTGGCCCCAATCGCCATCTGCTCCATCGCCAAGCGGCGAACCCCATCCTCGGTACGGGGGTGGTCGATGTCCCAGTCGGCCGCCAGTTGAAGGGCGGCCTGGGTAAGAACCTCGCTGCCGCTAAGTGTCGGCTGCATGATAGGGAGGCGGGCAGCGCTGAACTCCCCTGACGGGGTCTCCGACCTGGTCCTGCCACGCGTTTTCGCCTTGCCAGAGTCCTTCCTCATAACCGACTTTCGGCGTTTTGAATGCTCCAGGTTCTGTGCGGGAGGACTCTGCTTAGAGCGTTTCCTCTCAAAGCGTTCCTTTTCCGCTTTCTCTTGGTCAGGGCGCGTCTGGTCCGCGTCCTTCTGCTACTGATGTTGCTCAGCTCCCGAACCTTCGGGTTGAGGCTGAGTGTGGCCAACCGCCCTCCGGGACTTAGCGTTCAGCAACGCAGCGAAGATGGAACTCTCTGCAAGAACAGCAAGACAAGGAAACAGTTAGACACCGACATCACAATCAACATGTGAAATAGCGGCGCCCTACAATGGACGCATCGCCCTCAGTTGTTGTCTGCTCACCACCGCCATCTAGCCAGTGCTTCAGAGCGTTTAGGCCCCGCTTCTTCAGGTTGTAGTTCCAGGTATTCGCCCAGTCTACAATGCTGGCGTCATTCCCCTGAAGACGGTGAAGTCGATTGAACTCTTCAATTGCGCCATACGACCAAGTAGGTCGAAGGCGCTCCGCCCAGGAGGCATCCTCCGGCGATTCAGCTCTCATAAAAAAGAAGCTGTGAAACCACACAGAGGACGCCTTGATGACGCCGTAGACTCCGCTCCCAGAGTACGCTCTCCTCTTTGAGAACGTAATGCCATTCTGTCCAATTTTGGCGGAGTATAGCTGGCGGAATACTCTGGCGCTTGGAGCAACATGCCTTTTGATGCATGACACCTTGAAGGCGGTCATGACCGCCCAGGCATGAGGTTGGAGCGGTCCCAAGGACGCTCCCAAAAGGTCAAGAACATCCACCTCCCAGGAATCCAGGGGAAGCGGAGGCCGTACCGAAGCGCCTCAACCCACACTCCCACCCATCCAGGTGGACAATTCCCGATTGAGCAGACTCGAGCGGGGGCGGCGTATAAGAAACGCTGAGGCATGTCGCACTCATTCAGCATCCTCGCCAAGGCGCTCGTCTTGACGAAGGGGAAGAACCCCGGCCCATGCACCTCTCGGCAATCCGCAGGCGCACCGTCCCACATCTGCTCCCAGGACAAGAGCTTGTAGCCGTACTTGTCTACGGCTTCGGTCTCCAGCTCAAAACCCCAGGCCTCCTTGGTGAACCCGACCTGCCACGAGGCGAACCGCCGACAGACATTTGAGTTGGGTCCTTGGAACCTGGCCTCTGCCTGCCGGCGGAGCTGCTCCGCCGACGGAGTCGGCAGCGTTTCGTCATCCTCCGAAAACACGTACTCGGCGGTGAAGTCCGCGTACGGATTAAAGATGAGGTCGGAGTCCTCCGGATAGGGCATCTGCCCTTTCTGTTTGGGATCGGCGGCGTCTGATCCCTCGTCATCGATTTCTTCCTTGGAAGGCTCAGGAGTCAGAGGAGGACTCGGTTGCACGGATGGGGCTGACGACGTTTCGGCGGATGAATCCGCCCCTGATCCTCTCCTCCCTTCATCATAGCCTCCTACAACAGAAGTATAAGGGGCGCAAATCAGAAGAGGAGGAGGAATGAACGCCAAAGGGCGGGCAGATACAGGAGCAGTTTTCGTCCTCGCCTCTCGAGAGTGGCGCGCGGTAGACCGCCGTCGTCCCCGCGTGCCCCTCAACAGACTCTCTAAAAGGTCATAATCTAAGGACGACGACGACCCACTAGACGACATCTCACTCGCCCAAGGAGGAAGTAGCAAGGACGGGGCACGCAATACAGAAATGCGAAAGAACAAAAATAAATAATGGGCGGATAAAAAAATCTGACTGCAAGAAGTTTCAAAGGAACATACTTGCTTCGGCGGAAGAGGACGACTCAACATCAGAAGGCATCTTCGGTGGATGTTTTGGAAGATGGCGGACAGAGTCAAAGTAATAAGGGAAAGGCGAACTCGGCTGACAAGACAGACACGCTCAAAGAAGTTGGCAAGAAGAAAGGGCGGATGCTCTCAAAAACTAGTTTTCAGTCTAAAGTGCCAAATCGGAGGGGGGAAACCCCATATTTATACTAGTGACGTGGGTAAGCGAACCATCGCCCAGTATAACGTTGCCACGTGTCCCCCAAACAGTGGGCTAGTACGCTTCGACCATCGCCCAGTATAAAGTTGCCATGTGTCCCCCAAACAATGGGCTAGTACGCTTTGAGTGGGCTACTAACCTACTGCTCGGGGGACGCGAAACGTCGCCAAGTACAATGGGGCCACGTATCCCCCCAGTAGAGCGCGTGCAAGCTCACCTCGAAAGAAGGGCCCCGCCCGTTTAAATCACCGTCAACAGTTTCAATCTAGAAGGGGCGGATCTCTCGTCTCGGGGCGTTCAAACAGTTCCATAGTATCCCCTCGAGCCTCTCGCGGCCTCAAGGTCATACTGGGGGCAATTGATGGGCACCGAATGTAAATCCGCCCTCCCACCTGACCTGGGCGGATCTTCACTCCAAGGCGTTCGAAGCGGTTCCATAGTATCGCCTCGAGCCCCTTACAGCCTCGAGACCATACTGGGGGCAATTGATGGGCCCTTGAGTTGTATCCGTCCTCGCACATGATGAGGGCGGTCCATCACTCCAAGGCGCTCGAAACAGTTCCATAGTATCGCCTCGAGGCTCTTACGGCCTCAAAACCATACTGGGGGCAATTGATGGGCCCGAGTTGAATCCGCCCTTGAACATGGCTAGGGCGGTCCGTCACTCCAGGGCGGTCCTCTGTCCGCCTCAGCCAAGGGATCACCTGTCATGTCTACAGGAGGCCACCGCCCATTACTGTTGACGGTGACCCGCTGCGGCCCACTCAGAGCAGGACACGTGGACCCTGCCAGACCAATTCGGACCTATAAATAACAGGGTCCCCCATTCAGAAGAGGACACAACAGACCTGGGACCATACGCCTGATACTACGAGCTTTCGCGCTGTACGCTAAAGGCTATCGGTTCCGCCCACACAAAAGGGCTCTCGCCCGGTACTTCTCTGTAACCCATTCTCCCTACATTATCCACATACTTGCCACCTTACACATACTAACCCCTTGCACGTCCACCCTGCAAGGTACCATCCGCCGAGACACTCCGAGGACGGATTCATCGCCTAACCTCCAAAGAACCACAGTATTGATCCACCGGTCCAACTGGGCGGATCAAATGGTTTATGTGTGGGGTAGGAGTTAGAACTTTGCATGATCTTTACTTGTTTTCTATGAATTTCGTGGCATATTCCATTCCTCTAGCATAGAATTGCTCGATTCTTGACTTGTGATGTTAAGTTATCTTTCAATCTTTTATAATGATGCTTAGACTGCTTAACCTAGAACCTGTAACCAACTTGCCTGTATTGATGCTAAATTGCCTAGTCAGAACAGAAAAATTTTATCACGCTTGTAGTATTTCACCTTGATTGCATGAAAATGATCGAATCCGACTAGCAAACCAATTTGTGAGCTTTTGATCCATTGCACGTAACTTGCAATTTCAATTCTTTTTTAGTGGCTTTCTCGTACCTTGAATGAGTTAGAATTTGCATGAGACCTATTCGAGATCACACGATAACACGAGTTCTACACTACAACAAAACCCATAAATAGTCGAGGGCCAATTGCCCCCGACAATTATAGTCGGTGGCTGGCCAACAATGGTCGGGGGCGTATAGCCCCCGACAAATATAGTCAGGGGCCTGGCCCCTCAGTAATTGAGTGGTTTAGTCGGGGGTGTGGCCCCCGCTAAATGAATAATTATATTTTATATAGTATTTAGTCGGGGTGTGATCCCCGACAATAAAGCCCCTGACTATTTTAGTCGGGGACCTTATTGTCGGGGGCCACAACCCCTACTAATTTAGTGATTTATTCGGGGGTGTGGCCCCCGACAATAATGTCATTTAGTAAGGGCGCGACCCCCAACAATAATGTCATTTAGTGGGGGGGCGCGCCCCCCACTAAATGATATTCAGTGGGGGGGGGGGTGCGGCCCCCAACTAATCCACTCATTTAGTTGGGGGTGTGGCCCCCGACAATTAAACCCCCGAAAAAAATTAAATTCATCCTTAAATTTTCTCATTCTCCCCATTCTCTTCATTTCTCCTCTCCCTCAACTCTCTCACTTTCTCAACTAACCAAAGCTGTCGCCGTCGCCGTCCACCACCACTATCTACCCTCGCCGCCACCACCACTACCACCACAGTCATCGTCGCCATCCACCAGCACCGTTACCGTTGCCGTCCACCACCACCGCCTACCACTAATGACCATTAGATAATAAAATAATTTGTATATATTATTTATTTAATATATATGTAATACTTATTATATATATATATATATATTATTTATTATAAATGTATGTATTTATACTAGATTTTAATTGGCCCATTGGCCAATCCCAATTTATTTGAAACAGATATTACACTATATCAATAGACATATAATAAACTTTAACCCAAGTATTATAAATGATAAATATTTTGATCTTTGGTAGGAAATTAGATTTAAAAAAAATTAGTGGGAGTTGCCGTTACTTTTTTTTAGAAACGAGGAGTTTATACTTCAATTTTTTTTTCGAAAACCGGTAGTTATTTATTTATTATTATTTTTTACAGTTATGGTCAAATAAAACTGCTAAAATTTCCACACGTGTTTTGCTGATTAATTAAATAATTAATCAATTGAATTAGTTAAAATCTTACAATTAAGGAGAGAAGAGGAAACTTAAAAAATTGCTAAGGTGGCAGCTTCTATATATAATTTCTGCATATATAGATTTATAGAAATAATATAAATAAAATAAAATAATTTAAAATAATTATTCTATATTTATTATTCCATATTTCATAATTATTAAAATATAATAAAATAATTTAAATATATATACATAAATATAAATGTCATTTAGTTAGGGGCCACGACCCCGACGAAATTAGTCAGGGGTGTGGCCCCCGACTAAATGGCCCCCCTATTTTTCAGGGGCCACGCCCCCGACAAAATATCCCTTGTCAGGGACAGTTTAGTGGGTTGCAAGACTCAATTTATGGGGGGCAGCGCCCCTAACTAAATTAATTAGGGGGCATTGCTCCCCTCTATTTTCAACTTTGCCCCCCTATTTGATGTCTTTGTTGTACTGATAGGAGGATAGAGACACCTAGAATTAGCTACTTAAGCCATAAAGCCAACCCAACGATAAATCCCTTAGGTGTAAACCCTTGAGTTTGGCCTTTCGTTCGATTCATTATACATTACAGCCATTTCCCATATTTTTCATCACCCCGTTCATCCCCTGTGGTAGTAGTTCCAGATTAGCCTACCGGAAGTCGGTTTGTGGTAACCTGCCTATAGCCATTAAACAGGTGGTCTTACCTATTATGTCCAAACGTGTAAACCCCTCTAGCAACTTGAAAAAATTGGCACTAAAAGAAAAAGGAAAAAAAGAAGAAAAACAGAAAAACCAAAAAGTCAATTGAAGTTCGAGTTCAAAGTCTAGTAGTATAGTTAATAACGTTCTTCTCCCCACATATGGAAGAACGAAGTCAAAGTAAATGTGAAGAAAAATCAGAAAAAAAAAAGAAAAAAAGGAAAAATATACAAAATAAAATGCTAGGTTACTTGAGGGTATCATAGGACGAGCGTACACTATTCCACCCGTGTCTGGTTAGACGGTAGGAAGCCATAGGCTAGATTGGAGGGAAGTTATTCAAAAGCTACACCGCACAAAAGCCAATTCCATCATCCATTCATCATAAACCCTTGTAGTGTAGGATCGATACAGTCCCTTGCGAAAGTTATTTTGACTAGTTACTCGTGTTGTCACAGTGGAGGATATGTGGTCGAATTGCAATCATATGACATACTTTGGTCGAGAAAGTGATTGAGAGCAGAAACATGTCTCTAAACACAGAGTGCGAGAGTCCCCCATGTACTAAACATTATCTGTGTGAGGAGTCTAGTCGATTAGGTCGGATTTGTGCTTGATTGGTGATTGCTCCTTATTGTGTGCAGATAATTAGTGAGACCAGGTCATTTGGTTGACGTGTATGCATGTTAGGTCATTTGTTCTAGGAGTAGCGGTTTAATAATTCATTGTGAAGGCTTCAATCTTAACTTGATCAATCTTGTCATTTGTGAATCTGAGTGCGTTCTAGTTTGGTTTGCTTGAGGACAAGCAAAAGCTTAAGTGTGAGGTATTTGATGACACTCGATTTGACATGATTATCAGCCTCATTTAAGTGACATTTCCCTGCTTGAGACACGGTTTCTAGGGTAGTTTAGGGTGTTTTCACTCGATTGCTCTATTTCTACCGTTTTGGTTACTTTGGCCCGTTATGGGTCTATTTGATGTTTTTTCCAGTGCTTTTGTGAATGCATAGGTTTTTGCCATCAATAACGTAGCCACGGACGTGCTCGGGAAGCGAACGAACCTTAGGGAATCGTCCGGAATCGAACAAGTCCGAAACAAGAACCTTCCCTGCCAACACTGAGAAGTTTCCCACACAGAAGTTACAGGAGGTATCAAGAAAGAAGTTCTCGCCATAAACTATTTGAAGAAAGATCCAGGAGAATACACATCAAGGAAGGAGTTTCCCACACAGAAGTCCTCAATGAGAACTCCTAAAGTTCTCGCCGAAAACTATTTGAAGAAAGATCCAGGAGAATTTCAGAAGAAGTCCTCGGTGAGAACTTCCAAAGTTCTCGCCGAAAACTATTAAAGAATTGCAAACAGGAGCTTCTGAACTAAAGTTCTTGGCAAGAAATTTCAAGGTTCTCGCCGAGAAGTCTCTCCTTTTCTGGCGCAGCTTTGGACAAAACCCTATGGTGAACCGCCCGGTCGTTTTTCGGACGTTTCAACCAAATAAAAATACTAATGCTAAGAAAAAGCGTATAGCAGATCATATTCCGAGGGCTTTCTATGATTGGTTACTTCAGAACTAGCAAAATACTCAAAGGTAAACACGTTGTGCGTGGTGTGAGTTCCACGACTTCTACTTCTAAGAAAGACAGAAAAATTAAAAAGATTAAACTAAAGCAGATTGGGAATTAGGGTTTGAAAACAAGAATGACAGACGAACTTAGACTTTGAATCCCCCTTCGTTCCCCAGAGCATTGGCAATCAACAGATCAGCGGATTTCGATTCTCATTCAATCAATTACTAAGACACCACCATAACTCCTCACCCTTAGGTTTAAGACCGGCGAACGTTCGCTCTATCCGTTCTAACTACCAAGATTAACTAGCCGCCCGGGTACGGTCGCCTCTCGCAACGACGTAATTAATTGGTGTAATTACTAATGATTAGTGAGTTACTCTTGCAGTGGATTAACCCTAACCGGTTCCTATGAAAGGCACACTCCAATTATAAGGTTAATTGTTCAATTCGATGTTCTAAAGTAAGGCGAGCGTTCGCTTCTATCCTTAGCTTAACTAGAATCTAATCTAGGTGATCAATCCAGACAAGAAACATGAAAAATGAAGAACGAATGAAACATGAAAAAGAACTGATTGAATTTCGAATCTAATCACCGCCGATCCGTGACCGCTTTAAAGCCCTGGGTCACTTAGGGTTCATCTAGTCTAAGCTCTGAAGGGTTTAGCTACTCATGATTATTACAAAAGAAACAAAGACAAAGAAAGAGTTCATCATTCAGAGGAAGAACAGAAAAGAATCTGAAAAACCTAATTTAGACGACTCTGGCAGACTTCGATCTTCGATAAGTTACACTCCTAGCTCTGGTTCGCCGAGGTGGAAGGGATGGCGTCACGATCTCTATCCGGCTCTTCGAACTCCAACTCTTCGCTCCAGAACTTGAGAGGATTCTGATCTCGAAAAGTTGTATTATTTGCGAATTATGATTTGTCTTTTTTTTTGTTTTGGGCCGCCGGGTTAAGTATTTATACTTAACCCTAACTGATCCGGAATAGTGTATTATTTTCGCCGAAAATTCCTTAAGAATTTCGGCGAAAATTCCTTTGTGTTCGGGAGTGCTTTCTCTGCCTTGTATTTTCGGTCCGAAGAGTTGATTGATTTCGCCGAAGACATGCTTTGACTCGGCAACAATTGATTTGCACTATTGATTTCGCCGAAGATGCAAGCCTGTTTTCGCCGAAAATGCAAGTGTGAATGGGCAGATTTCAGCTTGAACTTGATCGACTCCTTCGATCAATTCTGGTTTGATTCCTCGAGGTTCCTACGCCTTAGACACGTCCATGGCTACATTATTTGACGGCAAAAACCTGTGCTAACACAAAAACACTAGAAAACCATTAAATAGACCCGAAACGGGCCAAGGTAACACAAATGGCACGAGATAGGGCAATCGATTGAATATTCGTTATTCTACCCTAAAAACCATGTCTTAAACAAAGAAATGTCGCTTAAATGAGGCTGATAATCACATCAAATCGAGTGTCATCAAATACCCCACACTTAAGCTTTTGCTTGTCCTCAAGCAAACTGAATAAAAATGCTCATGTTCATAAATGATAAGATCGATTAAATTGGAGCTCAATCAAACACAATGAATTATTAGACAGCTCGATCCTAGAACAAGAAACCTAGCATGCATACAGATCAGCCAAACTACCTGGTCTCACTAATAAACTGCACACGACAAGTAATTCGCAACCAATTATGCACGAATTTGACCTGACCGACCAGACTCTTCACACAGTATGTATATAGTACAATGGGAACTCTCACTCTCTGTGTTTAGGGACGTGTTTCTGCTCTCTATCATTTTCTGTTACCGAATTCTGTCATAGGTTTGCATTTCGACCACATCTCCACCACTGTGACAACACGAGTATCTAGTCAAGAAGGACTTCCCTGCTAGGACCGTAATGAAATCTACACTACTCGGGTTTATAATGAGATGGATGATGGGGATGAATGATGATGGCTTTGGTGCGGTGTAGCTTTCGACTAACTTCCCTCGAATCTAATTTATGGCTTCCTACCGTCTAACCAAACACGGGTGGAATAATGAACGCTCGTCCTATGATACCGTCAAGAAACCTAACACTTATTCTTTTTCTTTACACGATTTTTTTTTTTTGAAATTTTTCTTTCTACTTCGTTCTTCCATTTGTAGGGAGAAGAACGTTTTATTTGAACTACACTTTGAACTTTTCTTATTTTTCTTCATCATTTTTTTTTCTCGAAATTTTTCTCTTTTTCTTTCTTTTCTATATTTTTTCTTTTGTGCCGATTTTTCTTTTAGTTGCTAGAGGGGTTTACACGTTTGGACATAATAGCTAAGACCACCTGTTTAATGGCTATAGGCAGGTTACACAAACCGACTTCCGGTAGGTCAATCTAGAACTACAACCACAGGGGATCAACGGGGAATGAAAGAAATGGGAAATGGCTGTAATGTATTATCGAACCGAAAGAACAGGCCAAGCTCAAAGGTCTAAACCTAGTGGATTTTCATTTGGTAGGCTATCTGGCTTAGTAGCTGAATCTAGGTGCCCCTATCCTTCTAGAACTCGTGTCATCGTGTGGTCTCGAGTAGGTCTCATGCAAATTCTAACTCATTCAAGTAAACAAAAAACCACTTAGAAAGAATTTAAATTGCAAGTTACGTGCAATGGATCAAAAGCTCACAGTTGGTTTGCTAGTCGGATTCGGTCATTTTCATGCAATCAAGGCTACAAACTACAAGTGTGATTTTAAAATTCTGTTCTGACCAGGCAATTTAGCATCAAAGTATACAAGTTGGTTCTCAAGTTCTAGGTTAAGCAGTCTAAGCATCATTATGAAAGTTTGAACAACAACTTAACATCAAAAATCAAGAACTGAGCCATTCTAATGCTAGAGAGACTGGAATGGAATCACGAGGCACACATAAAACACAATCAAGGGCAATCAAGTTCATGCAAAGTTCAGGTTCTCTAGCATCCTACCCCACACTAAAATTGGACTGTGTCCTCACAGGACTAATTCTAGAGTTCAGAGTGGAATGTAAGAACCTGGATGAGGACGGTTGATTTCAGAGGGTAAGCACGGATCCTGAGAGCGGAGGGAAGTGTAACAGAACCTGAAGCAAAGGAAGTCTACCGATTGCCTACAAAACAAAAACAAATGAAACATAAAAAGGAAACCGGGACAAGTGTCCCGGATCCACACAGAAAAAAAGTTGGACCGAAATCCGAAAAGAATAAATAAAAAGAAGACACCAGAAAAGGAATACAACCCGATCACTGCTGGTCCGGTGAACCGGGAGGTGGAAAGTGGAGAAATTCGCCGAGCTAGCGTTGCCACGCCATCTGTGCCTCATATCGCCGGTCGGCGCGGCGCATATGTTGCTGCATAATAGTCCGTCGCGCCTCTTGAGTGGCGTTGTCGGTGATGCGCCACTCCTGCAGTCGCTCGTATAACTCTCCAACATCCGCGGGGTGGTGTTGCGGCGGTTGAGTATGCGCCGGAAATGGATCGGGGATGTGCGGTGGCGACTGGTGGATGTAACCTGCCTGATGGTGTGGCGAGGGTATATAATCATGAAACTCAGGCGGCGGCTGCGGCTGCTGCTCCTCAGCATCATCTTCTTCCTCTGACTCAACCACAGGCTGGAGTGGAGGATCAGCTGCTACATGGGGACTGAGGTCGAGTTCTAAGTCGTACTCAACCGCCAAGTCTCCACCAACAGTCCTAACTTGGTGTCGTGGAATGTGCGGGCCATACTCATGGCTGATGCCGAAGGAGATGATGAGTTGTCCTATGAAGTTGCCTCCCAAGAGTTTGCGGGGTGGCATCTTCCTCTTGGTCTTCTGGCGGAAGATGCGAGCCAGTACCCAACCGGGGTGGAGAGGGTAGCTCTCTCGGATGGCTCGGAGAAGCATGAGCTCCTCCTTGAGGATATGGTGGTGATCCTTGTCTCGAACATATAAAAGTGACCTCCACCAAATCATATGAATAAATTTATAGAGCGGGTGAGAGAGAGACTTAACTGAGTTGTTCGTCCCGAGGTGATCGCCAGGCACGCCTGTCATGTGGCTCGAGAGCGCGTTGTACTCCTCGTCGTCATCATCTTCGCCCCAGCCCAGGTGATGATCGTGATAGTGCTCGTAGGGGATGCCGAGATGAGCGGCAAACTCATCGTAGGTGAGCTGCCTGTACACCCCACCAAGATAGAAGGTGATCACCTTCTGGCGTTGCTTCCTCTTGTGCTCGTCCAGATCAAAGGTTGCACAGAACTCCTGGAGGGCAATGTCTGGGAACTCGGCGGCGATGGTGGTCAGCTCGAGGAGACCAGCCGGTGCTAAGGCGTCATGCACGTTCCGGTAATAATCCTCGTCATCCTCCTGGAGTGACTCCATGGACAGAGGGCGCACGTCAGCTCCACGGATGTGCTGAATCTTCTGGAAGCACTCAAAGTAGTAATCCGGTAGACGGCGATGGTGGGATGATATCCAGCATGGCGGGGTAGAGCAGGTGGTGGACCCAGAACAGCAGGTGTGACGGGAGCGGCAGCTCCTGAGCTCGAGGTGCCATCAAGTCGCACCTTAGTCCTGCGCTCATAAGTGGTGTTCCTAGAACCAGAATGAAACCAGATTAGTCAACCAAAACCCTACCCCACACTTAGTAGAAAAACTCGATTTCACAAAGAAATGAGGGAAACTAAGTGGGTAAGCAAAGCGGAATAACCGGTAATCATAGACAGTGAAATACATACTTAGGAACAGCCAGAGTCGGATAAGCACAATCAGAGTTCAAAAAGTCAAACTGACATTTTGGAAGTCAACATTTAAGCATACTAAACTCTAATCATGGCAAGACTATCATAACGTGGTAAATGACGGTAAAATATGATCTCATTTGGCAAGCACGAAAATATGAATGAGAACGAACACATCAGACAGCCAGATGATCACAGCAATTCAAAGTCAAACCGACATTTCTCACAAAAGTCAACATAACAAGGAATTAATCGTATGCATAGCAACATAAGCTCAAATGATATGAAAATTAAGCACGGAACTCCCTAAGCATCCTAGAACAGTTCTATAAGTTCAGTTAATCCTAGTTCACACGAAACAGTTGGCACGCAAAACGAGGCAAACTGAAAAGTCAACCGAAAGTCAACCCTGACGAAATTCAGCAATCTACATGTCAAAAGATTCGTATCGAAAAGTTATACAACTTACCTTGAAGTCATGATTGCTAAAAATGAACGAGTTGAGAGGAATCGGTGAAAAACTTGAAAACTGGGGTTTTGGAGAACTGGAGCTGCAAAGCTCCGATTCGGCTGTTCTAGGGCTCGTTGGGATCGGAAAATGGAGGGGAAGGAAGCGGCAGCGGTCTACGATGGCGGCGACGGCGGCGGCGGCGGGTTACGGCGGCGGCGGCGGTTGTGAAAGAGGGGGGTGGCGACGATTTTAAATAGATAGGGGGTGTTTTCGGTGGGTTTGAACGAAAATGAAAGAAGGGAAGGAAGGAGAGAGAGGGAGACCGGATTTTTAAAGTGGGAATTTTCTGATTTTTGAAATTATTTTTGGCGAAAAGAAAAGGGTGTTTTCGCCGAAAATTTCAGTTAAAATGGACTGCCGGACTTTCGAAGGCGGTTTCGCCGAAAATGATAGTACGGTTTCGCCGAAAATTTTAGTTCAAATGGCTTCGCCGAAAACAAAAACTTTTCAAACTCAAAACAATGAATAGGGAGATTGAGTTCAAAAATTGAAAATCGATTTCGCCGAAAACAAGGGTGGTTTCGCCGAAAATTTTGAACTGTTCGGGTTTAAAATATTTTAGTAAATCGGCTAACTTCAGAAAATCACAGTTAAATCCACAAAATCGGAATGACCTCAATCAACTTGCAACTGACTCTATGACATGCAGACTCTACACGAAAAATAATAAATCAAACAAACTGACACTTTTGGCTCTCCCGAACCGACTCTAAAACACCAAGTTCAACAAAAATAAAAACAGACTCCAGCCGTGGGTTGCCTCCCACGAAGCGCTCTTTTATTAAAGTCCTTGAGCTGGACGATACCTGGATGGTATTAGGAGACATCCCAACTTAGATTCTCCTTCACGCTCACGTCGGAGTTCATGAAGTACAGCTTCGGGACTTCTCCGGTAAGCGTGAATCTCTTCCCGTTCGCATGCAAAAGCTTGGTACGTCCGTCGGGAAGATGATCAATGAACTTGAATGGTCCGAACAGCTCTCTAGAGCGATCATCCTTCTTGAGTGTGACGATGGAAGGAATGAGGACTTTCGGTTTCTCTTTTTCTTTAATCTTCGGCTTGGTATCACCAGGATCGGTGATCGCTAGTACTTCCTTAGGAGACGCTTTCGGCTTCTCCTTCCATACTTGTTCCGGCGCCGGTTTCTCAGAACTAGTAGGTGGTGCATCTGGCTCGGTGGGAGACGGTGGAGCTTTTGGTCTCCAGACCATTTGGGTCTTCGTCTTCTTGTTTTTTCCTCGAGGTCTGCTCGGTGGTTTAGAAGAGGCTTGCAGTTCCTTCTTCTTCTTCTTAAGCGGCTTCTGAACTGAAATTTTTGGCTTCTTCTCGGTACCCTGTCCAGCACCTGCAGTGTCAATTGATCTCAAAACACTGGAAGAAATATTAGAAATGAAGTTGACCGAGGCCAACTCCACAATCTCTACAGATAAGCAATTTAATTCTCCCTTAGGAATGTATTTCATTCCGTCCTTGAGACGGAATGTTGCAGTATCCTTCCCAACCCTTACATTTAGAGAGCCATTAGGAACATTGACATTAATTCCGGCTGTCGCCATGAATGACCGACCCAAGAGAAGGGTAGAATATGTCTCTTGAGTATCCATCACTATATAATCAACGAAAAATCGGAACGGGCCACAGCAAGTGATTACATCCTGGATCATTCCTCTAGGTTCTCTTAGAGTTTTGTCAGCGAACATTAAATTCATGTTGGCAGGTTGTAATTCCCCTAGGTTCAGTTTCTTATATAAACACATAGGCATGACATTTATAGAAGCACATAGGTCAATTATGCTACGCTCGATTTCAATGTAATTTATGCTCAAAGGTAAAGTAAAAGGACCAGGGTCGGGGCACTTAGCTGGAATAGGTATGGATGGTGGTCGAGCGACGATAGCCGAGCACTCTCCCTCATTGGAAACGGGAATTTCCTCCTTCTTAGATGGACTGGTCTGCTCACTTCTCCTGGTTGTTACGGCCTTAGCGTGCTCATTCTTCACGGTGAAGCTGTCTGGAGACGGAGCCTGATTGAAGATGGGAAGACAAGCCATCGCACTAGCAATTTTATTGATCATATCCTCTATTCTCTGTCCTTGTGCGATCTGCCCTTTGTTAAGAGCATCTTGCGCTCTAAATCTTTCCTCGTGATCATCAAGTCTTGCTGTAATTAGATCAAACTTCCTAGCTATTCTCCTCTCCCAATTGTCCTCAGATATAAAATTCAGAGGCTGCTGTACTCTGGTGAATCTGGAAGGATCTTGATAACCATTGTCCATGTATTGATTTCGGCTCTGGTCGAGTTGGAAGTTGTAGGGAGGACGCTCATAGAAGCCTTCCCGTTGTTGAGGAGGTGTTCTGAACTGACGGTAGTCAGGGTAGCCTCTTTCATCCCTGGTGAAGCTGTGATCAATGAAGTTGACTTCCTTTTCAGGCCAGTTATTAGTTGTACCGAGGATCTCTTCCATTTATTTCTGTACCGCGATCTTAATCTGATCTTCACTGCTTGGTTGACTCTTGGCTGCTCCAAACTGTCTTTCCCTATTTCTGGACTTAGATGCGCAATCTGCAAAGTGAAGTAGAGCAGTTTCTGGTTCAAGTGCTGTGCAGTCGCCATCAGCTAAAATGTTGACCCATTTAGCTGTTTCTTCATTCATACCCTTGACAAAGATTTCAGCTAGCTGACTCTGGTTGAATCCATGATGAGGGCAGTCAGATAGCAGCTCTTGGATTTCGTTCCAAGCATTGTATAAGCTTACTCCTTCCTTCTGGGAGAACCTAGCGATGCTATCCTTGTAGAATGTAGTTCTTGAAGGGGGATAGTATTCTTCTATGAAGTATTGGGCTAGATGATCCCAGTCAGTGTAGTAGCCAGGTGGTTTCGAGCTAAGCCATACCTTGGCGTTGCCTTCAAGAGAGAATGGGAATGCCGCAAGCAAAGATTGTTCTTGTTGAGATTCCCTTTTTTAAACGTCTCGCACATGTCAAGGAAGTTCGCCAAATGTGTGCGGGGGTTTTCTTGCAGCTTCCCTTCGAATCGAAGATTCTTAGTGACCATGTTCAGGACGAAGGTTGTGAAATCATAATCAGGGTCGTCATCGTTGTGCGGCACGACGACGCTAGCTCGGAGGTGAGCTGCACTTGGTCTACAGTAATCCGCCACGGTGCGCTGAGCAACTAGTACGGGAGGAGAAGGTGGTGGTGAATCTGAAGTAGTGGATGAAGCGGATGAAGATGATGAGTTCTCCTTCAACTCCTCAATCTTTTGAGGGATAGGCGGTGTAGGCGGTGTGGTTATGACTTGCTTCTGAGCTCGTGGTTTCTTCGGCGGAGCAGAATTGCCCGACTTGAACTGAGAATGAGCGATCGAGCGGTTCATGAACCTGTAGAACAACCTACAAGCAACAAAAGCAAACATACCGGCGTAAAATCGAAGTGGATGGAAAAATGAAAGATGGAAAGTAGAAGAATAAATTGCCAGTTCTTCTTTCAAACAATCAAAAGAAGTCCCCGGCAACGGCGCCAATTTGGTGAACCGCCCGGTCGTTGTTCAGACGTTTTAACCAAATAAAAACTACTAATGCTAAGAAAAAGCGTATAGCAGATCGTATTCCGAGGGCTTTCTATGATTGGTTACTTCAGAACTAGCAAAATACTCAAAGGTAAACACGTTGTGCGTGGTGTGAGTTCCACGACTTCTACTTCTAAGAAAGGCAGAAAATTAAAAAGATTAAACTAAAGCAGATTGGGAATTAGGGTTTGAAAACAAGAATGACAGACGAACTTAGACTTTGAATCCCCCTTCATTCCCCAGAGCATTGGCAATCAACAGATCAGCGGATTTCGATTCTCATTCAATCAATTACTAAGACACCACCATAACTCCTCACCCTTAGGTTTAAGACCGGCGAACGTTCGCTCTATCCGTTCTAACTACCAAGATTAACTAGCCGCCCGGGTACGGTCGCCTCTCGCAACGACTTAATTAATTGGTGTAATTACTAATGATTAGTGAGTTATTCTTGCAGTGGATTAACCCTAACCGGTTCCTACGAAAGGCACGCTCCAATTATAAGGTTAATTGTTCAATTCGATGTTCTAAAGTAAGGCGAGCGTTCGCTTCTATCCTTAGCTTAACCAGAATCTAATCTAGGTGATCAATCCAGACAAGAAACATGAACAATGAAGAACGAATCAAACATGAAAAAGAACTGATTGAATTTCGAATCTAATCACAGCCGATCCGTGACCGCTTTAAAGCCCTGGTCACTTAGGGTTCATCTAGTCTAAGCTCTGATGGGTTTAGCTACTCATGATTATTACAAAAGAAACAAAGACAAAGAAAGAGTTCATCATTCAGAGGAAGAACAGAAAAGAATCTGAAAAACCTAATTTAGACGACTCTGGCAGACTTCGATCTTCGGTAAGTTACACTCCTAGCTCCAGTTTGTCGAGGTGGAAGGGATGGCGTCACGATCTCTATCCGGCTCTTCGAACTCCAACTCTTCGCTCCAGAACTTGAGAGGATTCTGATCTCGAAAAGTTGTATTATTTGCGAATTATGATTTGTCTTTTTTTTGTTTTGGGCCGCCGGGTTAAGTATTTATACTTAACCCTAACTGACCCGGAATAGTGTATTATTTTCGCCGAAAATTCCTTAAGAATTTCGGCGAAAATTCCTTTGTGTTCGGGAGTGCTTTCTCTGCCTTGTATTTTTGGTCCGAAGAGTTGATTGATTTTGCCGAAGACATGCTTTGACTCGGCACCAGTTGATTTGCACTATTGATTTCGCCGAAGATGCAAGCCTGTTTTCGCCAAAAATGCAAGTGTGAATGGGCAGATTTCGGCTTGAACTTGATCGACTCCTTTGATTGATTCCGGTTTGATTCCTCGAGGTTCCTACGCCTTAGACACCTCCATGGCTACGTTATTTGACGGCAAAAACCTGTGCTAACACAAAAACACTAGAAAACCATCAAATAGACCCGAAACGGGCCAAGGTAACACAAATGGCATGAGATAGGGCAATCGATTGAATATTCGTTATTCTACCCTAAAAACCATGTCTTAAGCAAAGAAATGTCGCTTAAATGAGGCTGATAATCACGTCAAATCGAGTGTCATCAACTAGATGAACCCTAAGTGACCCAGGGCTTTAAAGCGGTCACGGATCGGCGGTGATTAGATTCAAAGTTCAATCAGTTTCTCTTTCATGTTTTATTTGTTCTTCATCGTTCATGTTTCTTGTCTGGATTGATCACCTAGATTTACTTGGATTTAAGCAAACCGGCGGACATCATTCAGATATACTTTTTCCATGGATTAATTTCCAGACTTCAGAGTTCGAGAGAGAGTTGAGAGCATCCTCGGAGTTCCCGGAAAGATCGTGACGCCATCTTTCCACCTCGGAGTGCTCAGAGCTAGGAGTTGAATATTCTTGAGGCTGAAGCTTCACGGATTCATCAAATTAGGTTTTACAGTTCTTCTATGTTCTTCCTAGCTGAGATGTATTCCCTGATTGTTTTTGATTCTCTTGTATTGAATATGAATAGCTAAACTCGTAGAGCTTAGATTAGATGAACCCTAAGTGACTTAGGGCTTTAAAGCAGTCACGGATCAGCGGTAATTAAATTCAGATTCAGACAGTTTCTCTTGCATGTTTGATTTGTTTTTCATTGCATGTGTTTATTTTCTAGCTTGATCACCTAGACTAGATTCTTGTTAAGCTGAGGATAGTAGCGAACGTTCATCTCACTTTAGAGCATCAAATCAACAATTAATCTATTCAATGGAGTGTGCCTTTCGTAGGAACCATTTAGGATTAATCCACTCCTAGAGTAACTCATAACTCACTAGTAATCGTGCCAGTTAGTTTTCCGTTGCAGAAGTGAACGCACGAATGGTTAATTAATCTTGGTAGTTAGATCGGATAGAGCGAACGTTCGCCGAACTTAAACCTAAGGGTCGGGAGTTATGGTGGTGTCTGAGAATTGAATGAATTAGGATTGAAAGCCGCTGGTCTTGTGATCGCCAATGCTCTAGTGATCTTAGGGGGATTCGAGTCTATGCTTGTATGTCGTCTTGTTAAGTCAACCCAATCTTTCTTTCTGTCTTTTGTTTCATTTCAATTTTCCTGCTTCATAGTTTAGAAGTCGTGGAACTCAAACCACGCACAACGTGTTTAAACCCGAATAAGTTGTCAATTCCTTTGAGTACTCAATTAGAGGAAACCTCGAGAGATTCGATCTAGTCTACTTTTCAAGTACGCTAGTTATTTGACGCACGCATTACAACGTTCATCAGTGGCGTTGATTGCCTTTGATTGTGTTTTGTGTGCCTCGCGATTCCATTCCAGTCTCTCTAGCATTAGAATGGCTCAGTTCTTGATTTTTGATGCTAAGTTGTTGTTCAAACTTTCATAATGATGCTTAGACTGCTTAACCTAGAACTTGAGAACCAACTTGTATGCTTTGATGCTAAATTGCCTAGTCAGAACAGAATTTTAAAATCACACTTGTAGTTTGTAGCCTTGATTGCATGAAGATGACCGAATCCGACTAGCAAACCAACTGTGAGCTTTTGATCCATTGCACGTAACGTGCAATTTAAATTCTTTCTGAGTGGTTTTCTGTTTACTTGAATGAGTTAGAATTTGCATGAGACCTACTCGAGACCACACGATGACACGAGTTGTAGAAGGATAGGGGAACCTAGATTCAGCTACTAAGCCAGATAGCCTACCAAACAATAAACTCCACTAGGTTTAGACCCTTGAGCTTGGCCTGTTCTTTCGGTTCGATAATACATTACAGCCATTTCCCATTTCTTTCATTCCCCGTTGATCCCTTGTGGTTGTAGTTCTAGATTGACCTACCGGAAGTCGGTTTGTGGTAACCTGCCTATATCCATTAAACAGGTGGTCTTAGCTAATATGTCCAGACGTGTAAACCCCTCTAGCAACTAAAAGAAAAATCGGCACAAAAAGAAAAAAAAATGAAGTAAGAAAAAATGAAGAAAGAAAAATGAAGAAAGAAGAAAATCAGAAAAAGTTCAAAGTTTAGTTCAAATAAAACGTTCTTCTCCCTACAAATGGAAGAACGAAGTCAAAAGAAAAGTTGAAAAGAAAAATGTGTATGCAAAAGAAAAAGAATAAGTGTTAGGTTACTTGAGGGTATCATAGGACGAGCGTTCATTATTCCACCCGTGTTTGGTTAGACGGTAGGAAGCCAAAGATTAGATTTGAGGGAAGTTAGTCGAAAGCTACACCGTACAAAGCCATCATCATCCATTCCCATCATCCATCTCATTATAAACCCGAGTAGTGTAGAATTCATTACGGTCCTAGCAGGGAAGTCCTTCTTGACTAGATACTCGTGTTGTCACAGTGGTGGAGATGTGGTCGAAATACAAACCTATGACAGAATTCGGTAACAGAAAATGATCGAGAGCAGAAACACGTCCTTAAACACAGAGAATGAGAGTTCCCATTGTACTAAATACATCCTGTGTGAGAAGTCTGGTCGGTCAGGTCAAATTCGTGAATGATTGATTGCTATTTACTTGTCGTGTGCAGTTTATTAGTGAGACCAGGTAGTTTGGCTGATCAGTATGCATGTTAGGTTTCTTGTTCTAGGATCGATCTGTCTAATAATTCATTGTGTTTGATTGAGCTCCAATTAATCGATCTTATCATTTATGAACATGAGCGTTTCTATTCAGTTTGCTTGAGGACAAGCAAAAGCTTAAGTGTGGGGTATTTGATGACACTCGATTTGACGTGATTATCAGCCTCATTTAAGCGACATTTCTTTGCTTAAGACATGGTTTTTAGGGTAGAATAACGAATATTCAATCGATTGCCCTATCTCGTGCCATTTGTGTTACCTTGGCCCGTTTCGGGTCTTTTTGATGGTTTTCTAGTGTTTTTGTGTTAGCACAGGTTTTTGCCGTCAAAGAGCGTAGCCATGGACGTGTCTAAGGCGTAGGAACCTCGAGGAATCAAACCGGAATCGATCAAAGGAGTCAATCAAGTTAAACTGAAAACCTGCCATTCACACTTACAGTTTCGGCGAAAATGATCTCACAGTTTCGGCGAAATCAACAATGCAAATCAGCTGAGTGCAAGTGGAAACTTGATTTCGGCGTGAAAAAACCATTAAAGCTTCTTCGCCGAAAATGTCGGCAGAGAAATCACTGGCCATTACACAAGCATTTTCCCGAAACTCCCATGGTTTCGGCGAAAATACAGTCAGCCGCCAACTAGTTAAGATTTATACTTAATCGGCGGCGAGGAAAACAAACTTAGATACAATCATAATTCGAAACAGACTTTTGGAGTCGAATCCTTGAAGTTCTGGAGCGAAGAGTTGGAGTTCGAAGAGTCGGATAGAGATCGTGACGCCATCCCTTCCATCTCGGAGAACCGGAGCTAGGAGTGTAACTTACCGAAGATCGGAGTTTGTCAGAGTCGTCTGAATTAGGTTTTTCAGATCCTTTTCTGTTCTTCCTCTGAATGATGAACTCTTTCCTTGTCTTTGTGTCTTTTCTAATGACCATGAGTAGCTAAACTCGTTAGAGCTTAGACTAGATGAACCCTAAGTGACCTAGGGCTTTAAAGCGGTCACGGATCGGCGGTGATTAGATTCGAAATTCAATCAGTTCTTTTTCATGTTTGATTCATTCTTCATTGTTCATGTTTCTTGTCTGGATTGATCACCTAGATTAGATTCTTGTTAAGCTAAGGATAGAAGCGAACGCTCGCCTTACTTTAGAACATCGAATTGAACAATTAACCTTATAATTGGAGTGTGCCTTTCGTAGGAACCGGTTAGGGTTAATTCCCTGCAAGAGTAACTCATTAATCACTAGTAATTACACCAATTAATTAAGTCATTGCGAGAGGCGACCGTACCCGGGCGGCTAGTTAATCTTCGTAGTTAGAATGGATAGAGCGAACGTTCGCCGGTCTTAAACCTAAGGGTAAGGAGTTATGGTGGTGTCTTAGTAATTGGTTGAATGAGAATCGAAATCCGCTGATCTGTTGATTGCCAATGCTCTGGGGAACGAAGGGGGATTCAAAGTCTAAGTTCGTCTGTCATTCTTGTTTCCAAACCCTAATTCTCAATCTGCTTTAGTTTAATCTTTTTAATTTCTCTGCATTCCTTAGAATTAGAAGTCGTGGAACTCACACCACGCACAACGTGTTTTTCCTTGAGTAATTTGTTAGTTCTGAAGTAGCCAATCATTCGAAGGCCCGTGGAATACGATCTATCCTAGCTCTTGAGCTTGATAGTTATTTGATTGAACCTGCTCAGCACAACGACGGTTCCATTGGTGAACGTGTCGTTGTGATGCGTTCAACCAAATAAAAACTACTAATGCTAAGAAAAAGCGTATAGCAGATCGTATTCGACTCGAGGTTTCTTCTAATCGACTACTTTGAAGAAGCTGGCAAATTACTCAGGTTAAAACACGTTGTGCGTGGCGTGAGTTCCACGACTTCTAATCTATTAAGCAAAGGAAAACAAAAGATAGAAAGATTAAAAGATTGACTAACGGGAAGATAGACGAACTTAGATTTCGAATCCCCCTTAGATCACCAGAGCAACGGCAATCACAAGATCAACGGTTTTCAATTCTCATTCAATCAATTACTAAGACACCACCATAACTCCTTACCCTTAGGTTTAAGACCGGCGAACGTTCGCTCTATCCGTTCTAACTACCAAGATTAACTAGCCGCCCAGGTACGGTCGCCTCTCGCAATGACTTAATTAATTGGTGTAATTGCTAGTGATTAATGAGTTACTCTTGCAGTGAATTAACCCTAACCGGTTCCTACGAAAGGCACACTCCAATTATAAGGTTAATTGTTCAATTCGATGTTCTAAAGTAAGGCGAGCGTTCGCTTCTATCCTTAGCTTAGCAAGAATCTAATCTAGGTGATCAATCCAGACAAGAAACATGAACAATGAAGAACGAATCGAACATGAAAAAAGAACTGATTGAATTTCGAATCTAATCACCGCCGATCCGTGACCGCTTTAAAGCCCTGGGTCACTTAGGGTTCATCTAGTCTAAGCTCTAACGAGTTTAGCTACTCATGATCATTACAAAAGACACAAAGACAAGGAAAGAGTTCATCATTCAGAGGAAGAACAGATAAGAACTGAAAAACCTAATTCTGACGACTCTCCCGAAGCTTCAATCTCCTGGATCTTCAACTTTAAGCTCCGAGTTCTCCGAGGTGGAAGGATGGCGTCACGATCTCTCCACGGATCTTCGAACTCTCTAAACTCTATCTATCGACCCTAGAGTCGGCTGACTCTCAAAAGTCTGATTTGAGAAAATAAGAATAATGAATTGTTGTGTGTTGTTTTGTAAATTATGATTCTCCTCTTCTGCCGGCTGCTTCTTTAAATAGGTACGTTTTTAGGGTTTCCAATACAGCGCCGGATTAAGTATAAATACTTAACCCTAGTTGGGCCGGGCTGAGCTGATGTTTTCGCCGAAACCATAGGGGTAGTTTCGGCGAAACTGGCTTTGAGTTCAGGGGATCCGCCGGCTGTTCATTATTTTTGGTCCGAGCAGTTGAATGGTTTCGCCGAAACCATCCTTCTATTGGCGCCATTGATTTTCCCTTGCATTTTCGCCGAAACCCTGGGCTCTTTTCGCCGAAACCATCCTTCTCTTGGCATCAGTTGATTTACACTGTTATCTTCGCCGAAGATGTGGGCTTGTTTTCGCCGAATGTGTAAGTGTGAATGGGCAGATCTTCGGTTTGACTTTGATTGGCTCCTTTGATCGATTCCGGTTCAGTTCCTCGATGTTCCTATACCTTAGACACGTCCATGGCTACTTTATTTGACGGCAAAAACCTGTGCTTACGCAAAAACACTAAAAAAACATCAAATAGACCCGAAAAGGGCCAAGGTAACACAAATGGCACGAGATAGGGCAATTGATTGAATATTCGTTATTCTACCCTAAAAACCATGTCTTAAGCAAAGAAATGTCGCTTAAATGAGGCTGATAATCACGTCAAATCGAGTGTCATCAAATACCCCACACTTAAGCTTTTGCTTGTCCTCAAGCAAACTGAACTAGAACACACTCAAAATCACAAATGACACGAGATTAAACCGAGATTCAATTCTAACAATTTGGTTTAGACTGTTCCACGTAGAAAGAGTGACCTACACATGCAAGAACATCAACGAAACAAGTTTTTGATCTCACTAATTTCTGCACACTTCAAGTAGTGGTTTTAACAAAGCTCGTTTCTTGGTAAAACAATTAATCATAATTAACCGACTACGATAACACCAATTCTAATGAGAAAAGACTTTAAGCTCTAGTCATGATGTGGATGCGGAGGTAGGAAAAGTGACGTGGCTATCGACTCGACTTCATCTGTTTCTAGATCTGTACGTTACATGTTCTAGCTAGGACTGATTTAAACCACAATTTATTTCAAGTTTCAACTTCTTCCTTTAATTTATTTACTGCATACTAGTGCTCGATACCAAACACTTCACTTAGGTGTTGGACCTGCCTAGCTCACAGTATTTGTGCTTATGCTAGTGCTCAACCCGAACACTTCACTTAGGTGTCGGGCTTGCCTAGCTTTATTTTCAGCACTTTAAAGAACTTAAATTGATTCGATTAACTCAATTACTTGATTTAACCATTTAGCCACTTAATCCTAGCTAGTTATAACTTTTTACACAAGATTTCGAATTGGATTTCCGTGTAATCTCAAGCCACAATCACAGGTGAACAAATATGAAGTGAAAAACATGGGAGAAGCTAGCATCTATCATCTTAGATCGGTGTTATCGAGCTTTGTTATTAACAAACCAATCAATTTAATTAATTCAAGTTTCAACTACTGAAGTGATTTATGATCTGTTCTGACCTAGACTCATTTAATATCAGTTCCAACACGTTAGTTACAGGTTCTAAGTGGAACAGTCTAGACGTCATTGTTCAAAATTGAAGTCAATTTAACATCACAAGTCAAGAATTGAGCAATTCTATGCAAGAGAAATTTCAAATTTGAACCACAGAATCATAGATAGCAAGCAAGATCATGTAGAATCCTAGACTCCTACCCCACACTTAAACGGTTCTGTGTCCTCACAGAACTAAACTAGAGTAGGGAGATACGAAGAACCTGTGACGAGATGGTCGGTGTAGGGGATGAACACGGATAGCCCGGAGCAGAGCGGAGTAGCTACTCGAGATCCTACAAAACAAAAACAACAAAAAGATCAAAAGGATACCGGGACAAGTGTCCCGGATCCACACAGAATAAAAGTCGAACAAAGAAGGTTAAGGGGAATTTTTAAAATATTTTGACGATTGAATGAGAAACTGAAAGAAGGAAGAGAGGGGGTGAATCCGGATTTTAAAGGGAATAACTAAGTGATTTTTCAAATCAGTTTCGGCGAAAGTAGGGGGTGGTTTCACCGAAACTACTAGTTAAAATGGACTGGCCGATTTGAACAGGCGGTTTCGCCGAAAATGGAAGCTCGGTTTCGCCAAAAATTTTAGTTTGGATGGTTTCGCCGAAATCAGAAAATTTTCGAACCGAAAATGAGGAACAGGAGAAACAGGTCCAAATTTTGAAAATCTGTTTCGCCGAAAACAAGGGTGGTTTCGCCGAAAATTTTGAACTGTTCGGGTTTAAAATATTTTCGTAAATCGACCAACTTCAGAAAATCACAGTTAAATCCAGAAAAATCAGAACGACCTCAATCAACTTGCAACTGACTCTATGACACACAGACTCTACACGAAAAATAATAAATCAAACAAACTGACACTTTGGCTCCCCCGAACCTGACTCAAACGATGAAAAGACTGACTCAAAAATTCAAGAACGGACTCCAGCCGTGGGTTGCCTCCCACGAAGCGCTCTCTTTTAACGTCCTTGAGCCTGACGATACCTGTTAGGGACCCCAACTTAGGAGTTCCTTGAAGTCAATCATCTTCTTCAAGGATAGCGGTTGAGTGCCATGTAGCACTCCAGCAGGGTGATGTAACCGGTAGTGTTCCAGTAGATCGTGGTTCTGGTTGGATGACCAGTTCTTCTCGAATTCTCCTACCGGAGGAGGAAAGAGGTAGTACGGCGCGGCATGGTCAATGAGCTCCATCTTCTCTACAGGTTGACTCGGCGGAAGTGTAGGTGAGGGTATCTCCTTGATTTCTTCGTGCTCCTCTTCGGCTTCAACTTCAAGATGGATTGGCTCTTTGTCTTTATCAACCACCACCGCCAAGGATTCTTCTAGCTCATGATAGTCATGGACGGGCTCATCTTCTTCTTTGAACATCTCCTGAGCGTGTTCTTCAATTAATTGATTTGGTTGCTCGAGCTTGATGTCCGTCGTGAGACGAGCTTGCAGCTTCGAAATGAGATCATCCAAGGCGGATTCTACTCTTGCCGTCTGTTGTCGATTTTGATGAACTTGTGAGTCTATCTCTTTGTGAGCTTGTAGCTCTGTAGAGATATTCTCCAAGAAGGATTCTATTCTCGTCGTCTGTTGTCGATGCTGATGAGCTAGTATATACATCTCTTGGTTATCCTGAATATACGGTGCTTCATCGACATACCACTCTTGATACTGGTCATCCCACCTGTAATCCTGCATAATTAAAACTCAAAAACACTACCCAGGTAAATCATGAAAATATGGAGGAAAATTAAATGGTAAGGCGGAAAGGTAGAAGAATAATTTGCCAACTCTTCTTTCAAACAATTAGAAGAGTCCCCGGCAACGGCGCCAATTTGGTGAACGTGTCGTTGTGATGCGTTCAACCAAATAAAAACTACTAATGCTAAGAAAAAGCGTATAGCATATCGTATTCGACTCGAGGTTTCTTCTAATCGACTACTTTGAAGAAGCTGGCAAATTACTCAGGTTAAAACACGTTGTGCGTGGCGTGAGTTCCACGACTTCTAATCTATTAAGCAAAGGAAAACAAAAGATAGAAAGATTAAAAGATTGACTACCGGGAAGATAGACGAACTTAGATTTCGAATCCCCCTTAGATCACCAGAGCAACGGCAATCACAAGATCAGCGGTTTTCAATTCTCATTCAATCAATTACTAAGACACCACCATAACTCCTTACCCTTAGGTTTAAGACCGGCGAACGTTTGCTCTATCCGTTCTAACTACCAAGATGAACTAGCCGCCCGGGTACGGTCGCCTCTCGCAACGACTTAATTAATTGGTGTAATTACTAGTGATTAATGAGTTACTCTTGCAGTGAATTAACCCTAACCGGTTCCTACGAAAGGCACACTCCAATTATAAGGTTAATTGTTCAATTTGATGTTCTAAAGTAAGGCGAGCGTTCGCTTCTATCCTTAGCTTAACAAGAATCTAATCTAGGTGATCAATCCAGACAAGAAACATGAACGAATCAAACATGAAAAAAGAACTGATTGAATTTCGAATCTAATCACCGCCGATCCGTGACCGCTTTAAAGCCCTGGGTCACTTAGGGTTCATCTAGTCTAAGCTCTAACGAGTTTAGCTACTCATGATCATTACAAAAGACAAAAAGAGAAGGAAAGAGTTCATCATTCAGAGGAAGAACAGATAAGAACTGAAAAACCTAATTCTGACGACTCCCCCAAAGCTTCAATCTCCTGGATCTTCAACTTTAAGCTCCGAGTTCTCCGAGGTGGAAGGATGGCGTCACGATCTCTCCACGGATCTTCGAACTCTCTAAACTCTATCTATCGACCCTAGAGTCGGCTGACTCGCAAAAGTTTGATTTGAGAAAATAAGAATAATGAATTGTTGTGTGTTGTTTTGTAAATTATGATTCTCCTCTTCTGCCAGCTGCTTCTTTAAATAGGTACGTTTTTAGGGTTTCCAATACAGCGCCGGATTAAGTATAAATACTTAACCCTAGTTGGGCCGGGCTGAGCTGATGTTTTCGCCGAAACCATAGGGGTAGTTTCGGCGAAACTGGCTTTGAGTTCAGGGGATCCGCCGGCTGTTCATTATTTTTGGTCCGAGCAGTTGAATGGTTTCGCCGAAACCATCCTTCTGTTGGCGCCATTGATTTTCCCTTGCATTTTCGCCAAAAACCCTAGGCTCTTTTCGCCGAAACCATCTTCTCTTGGCATCAGTTGATTACACTGTTATCTTTGCCGAACATGTGGGCTTGTTTTCGTCGAATGTGTAAGTGTGAATGGGCAGATCTTCGGTTTGACTTTGATTGGCTCCTTTGATCGATTCCGGTTCAGTTCCTCGATGTTCCTATGCCTTAGACACGTCCATGGCTACTTTATTTGACGGCAAAAACCTGTGCTTACGCAAAAACACTAGAAAACCATCAAATAGACCCGAAAAGGGCCAAGGTAACACAAGTGGCACGAGATAGGGCAATTGATTGAATATTCGTTATTCTACCCTAAAAACCATGTCTTAAGCAAAGAAATGTCGCTTAAATGAGGCTGATAATCACGTCAAATCGAGTGTCATCAGTGGTTAAAACCGCCACAATCTGTTCAACACATTGTGGCAGTTTTAACCGCCAATACACAACCGCCACTGTTGCATCCACCACTTAATCCTTTTTTTCTTGTAGTGTCATGAGTCGGGTAATTCACCTCATGCACCCTAAGCTGGTGTGAGGCATAAGAAACCACCTTCCCATTCTGCATAAGTACACACCCCAAGCCTTGCAAGGAAGCATCACTAAACACCACATACTCCCCACCTTCCACCGGCAAGGTCAACACCGGAGCTGAAGTCAACCTCTTCTTCAACTCTTCAAAGCTTTTCTGGCATGCCTCACTCCACTCATATTTTGACTCCTTCCTCAACAACTTGTGAAGAGGAGATGCTATGGTGGAAAACCCCTCAACAAACCTTCAGCAATAACCAGCTAACCCGAGGAAAGTCCTCAATTGTGACACATCCTTAGTAGGGGACCAATTAACCACCGCTTCAATCTTCTTCGGATCAACCTCAACAACCCTCTTAGAAACCACATGACTGAGGAACAACACCTCCTCCAACCAAAAGGCACACTTCGAGAACTTTGCAAAAAGTTGTTGCTCCCTCAACTTTTGAAAGACGATCCTCAAGTGCTCTCATGCTCCTTCTCATTCTTAGAGTAGATGAGAATGTCGCCAATGAACACTATCACAAACTTGTCCAAGTAATCATGAAAGACTTTGTTCATGAGGCCATGAACGCGCCCGGAGCATTGGTGAGCCCGAAGGGCATCACAAGAAACTCATAGTGCCCATAACGAGTCCTGAAAGCTGTCATCGGCACCGAACCTTCATCCACCTTTAACTGATGGTAACCCAACCTCAAGTGTATCTTCGAGAACACCTCAGCCCCTTGCAATTGATCAAAGAGATCATCTATCCTTGGGAGTGGATAGCGATTCTTAATCGTTGCCTTGTTCAACTGCCTATAGTCAATGCACATCCTCATCGACCCATCCTTCGTCTTCACAAATAAGACCGGTGCTCCCCAAGGGGATACACTTGGGCGGATGAACCCCTTATCCAAAAGCTCTTGCAGTTGTTCCTTCAACTCTATATTGAACTCCACCTCACGCTCAATCGGTGCACCAGGCAACTCCTCAAACACATCAACAAACTCCCGAGCTACTGGCACCTTCTCCAACTCCTCATTCTGCTCAACTGACACTTCCACCAACAAAGCTTCACAACCATCCTAAATCAGAGAGAATGCTTGCATTGCCAAAACCTATCCCATAGGTGACGAATCCCTCTTTCTTACACCCTTGAACACCACCTCACCAACACCTTCCACCTAAAGAATCACTTCCTTCTTCTGACAATCAAGCAAAGCCCCATGCCTAGCCAACCAATCCATGCCCAAGATGACATCAAAATCGTTGAAGGGAAGCACCACTAGATCAGCTAACAACTCTACACCTCCCACTAACACTCTACAAGCCCTCCACACACTATCCACCCGAACAGAATTCCCCAAAGGGGTTCTTACACCCCAACTAGTCTCCAACCTGCTAGCTACAACACCCAAACTATTCAAGCATTTCTCAGACACAAAGGAATGGGTCGAACCTAAATCAAACAAAGCAAAAACAGAAAGATCTCAGATGGAGATCATATCGGTCACCACATCATTCGCATTCTCTACCGCACCCTTGGTAAGAGCATAAATCCTTCCTTGATCTCCCCCAGCTCCCACATGTGTAGCATTAGCTCCCATTCCTCAACTAGTACTCGAGGCTCCCCTACCAAAACTGCCTCCCCCTCTTCCTCCATAACTCCTAGACGGAGCCCTGGGTCCCTACACCGATCCTACAGACTGAGTCGGAGTAGCTTTCCTAGTTGGACAATTCAGACTCATGTGTCCCCACTGACCACAAGTGAAACAGGTCACATGCGCCAACATATGACAAACCCCAAAGTGCTTCTCACACGTGCCATACATGGGTAGCCCGGATGGCGCTCCTCCCGAACAGACCGAACTAACACTCTACAGTACAAGCCACACTCTTGTGACCATGTCGGCCACAAGTAAAACAAGTCACCACACCACACTGCGGGGCTGACTGGCTACCCCTGAAACCAGAAGAGGTAGTCTGCACCCTCTTAGCTAGATAATTGTGGGTGGCTGAATGGGTAGGCGGGGTAGATGCCTTCCTCTTCCTCTCCTCCTTCTTCCTATTCTCCAACCTCTCCCTCTCCAACAATGCCACCTTAACCGGCATCAAAATCCCCATATTAGCAGTGGTGACTCCTGATGAACCTGAAGTCGTTGTTCGGGTTCAAACAAATAACTAACAAAGCTAACTAGAGCTAAGCAGATCGTATTCCAGGGGTCTTCTAAGATTGACTACTTTAAAACTGGCAAAATACTCGAAAGTAAACAAGTTGTGCGTGGTGTTAGTTCCACGACTTCTAATTCTACGAAAAGCAGAGAAATTAAAAATTTAAACTAAAGCAGATTGGAAATTAGGGTTTGAAAACAAGGATGACAGACGAACTTAGACTTTGAATCCCCCTTCGTTCCCCAGAGCATTGGCAATGAACAGATCATCGGATTTCGATTCTCATTCAATCAATTACTAAGACACCACCATAACTCCTTACCCTTAGGTTTAAGACCGGCGAACGTTCGCTCTATCCGTTCTAACTACCAAGATTAACTAGCCGCCCGGGTACGGTCACCTCTCGCAACAACTTAATTAACTGGTGTAATTACTAATGATTAATGAGTTACTCTTGCAGTGGATTAACCCTAATCGGTTCCTACGAAAGGCACACTCCAATTATAAGGTTAATTGTTCAATTCGATGTTCTAAAGTAAGGCGAGCGTTCGCTTCTATCCTTAGCTTAACCAGAATCTAATCTAGGTGATCAATCCAGACAAGAAACATGAACAATGAAGAATGAATCAAACATGAAAAAGAACTGATTGAATTTCGAATCTAATCACCGCCGATCCGTGACTGCTTTAAAGCCCTGGGTCACTTAGGGTTCATCTAGTCTAAGCTCTAACGAGTTTAGCTACTCATTATTATTACAAAAGAAACAAAGACAAAGAGAGAGTTCATCATTCAGAGGAAGAACATAAAAGAATCTGAAATACCTAATTTAGACGACTCTGACAGACTTCGATCTTCGGTAGATAACACTCCTAGCTCCGGTTCTCCGAGGTGGAAGGGATGGCGTCACGATCTCTATCCGGCTCTTCGAACTCCAACTCTTCGCTCCAGAACTTGAGAGGATTCTCTGAATTCTGATCTCAAAAAGTCGTATTTTGTGAATTATGTTTGTATATTTTTTGGGCCGCCGGGTTAAGTATTTATACTTAACCCTAACTGATCTGGATTACTCTACTATTTTCGTCGAAAATATAGGGATATTTTCGCCGAAAATATGCTTGTGAATGGAAGTGATCTCTCTGCCTTTACTTCTCGGTCCGAACACTTGATCGATTTCGCCGAAAACATTCTTCAAGTGGCATCAGTCGATATGTGATGTTATTTTCGCCGAAATCAATCGGTAATTTTCGGCGAAAATATCTTTGTAATCGGGCAGGATTCTGTTTGACTTTGACTGGCTCCTTTGATCGATTCCGGTTTAGTTCCTCGATGTTCCAACGCCTTAGACACGTCCTTGGTTACTTATTTGACGGCAAAAAACCTGTGCTAACACAAAAACACTAGAAAACCATCAAATAGACCCGAAACGGGCCAAGGTAACACAAATGGCACGAGATAGGGCAATCGATTGAATATTCGTTATTCTACCCTAAAAACCATGTCTTAAGCAAAGAAATGTCGCTTAAATGAGGCTGATAATCACGTCAAATCGAGTGTCATCAAATACCCCACACTTAAGCTTTTGCTTGTCCTCAAGCAAACTGAATAGAAACGCTCATGTTCATAAATGATAAGATCGATTAAATTGGAGCTCAATCAAACACAATGAATTATTAGACAGCTCGATTCTAGAACAAGAAACCTAACATGCATACAGATCAGCCAAACTACCTGGTCTCACTAATAAACTGCACACGACAAGTAATTAGCAACCAATTATGCACGAATTTGACCTGACCGACCAGACTCCTCACACAGGATATATATAGTACAATGGGAACTCTCACTCTCTGTGTTTAAGGACGTGTTTCTGCTCTCGATCATTTTCTTGTTACCGAATTCTGTCATAGGTTTGCATTTCGACCACATCTCCACCACTGTGACAACACGAGTATCTAGTCAAGAAGGACTTCTCTGCTAGGACCGTAATGAAATCTACACTACTCGGGTTTATAATGAGATGGATGATGGGAATGAATGATGATGGCTTTGTGCGGTGTAGCTTTCGACTAACTTCCCTCGAATCTAATCTATGGCTTCCTACCGTCTAACCAAACACGGGTGGAATGATGAACGCTCGTCCTATGATACCCTCAAGCAACCTAGCACTTATTCTTTTTCTTCTTTACACGGTTTTCTTTTCTTTTCTTTTCTTTTGACTTCGTTCTTCCATTTGTAGGGAGAAGAACGTTTTATTGAACTAAAAACTTTGAACTTTTTCTGATTTTTTTCTGCTTCTTTTTTTTCTGAAGCTTGCTTCTTTTCTTACTTCACTTTTTTTTTCTTTTGTGCCGATTTTCTTTTAGTTGCTAGAGGGGTTTACACGTCTGGACATATTAGCTAAGACCACCTGTTTAATGGCTATAGGCAGGTTACCACAAACCGACTTCCGGTAGGTCAATCTAGAAATACAACCACAGGGGATCAATGGGGAATGAAAGAAATGGGAAATGGTTGTAATGTATTATCGAACCGAAAGAACAGGCCAAGCTCAAGGGTCTAAACCTAGTGGATTTATCGTTTCGTAGGCTATCTGGCTTAGTAGCTGAATCTAGGTGCCCCTATCCTTCTAGAACTCGTGTCATCGTGTGGTCTCGAGTAGGTCTCATGCAAATTCTAACTCATTCAAGTAAACAGAAAACCACTCAGAAAGAATTAAAATTGCAAGTTACGTGCAATGGATCAAAAGCTCACAGTTGGTTTGCTAGTCGGATTCGGTCATTTTCATGCAATCAAGGCTACAAACTACAAGTGTGATTTTTAAAATTTTGTTCTGACCAGGCAATTTAGCATCAAAGTATACAAGTTGGTTCTCAAGTTCTAGGTTAAGCAGTCTAAGCATCATTATGAAGGTTTGAACAACAACTTAACATCAAAAATCAAGAATTGAGCCATTCTAATGCTAGAGAGACTGGAATGGAATCACGAGGCACACATAAAACACAATCAAGGGCAATCAAGTTCATGCAAGGTTCTCTAGCATCCTACCCCACACTTAAATCGGACTGTGTCCTCACAGGACTAATTCTAGAGTTCAGAGTGAAGTAGAAGAACCTGGACCGAGATGATTGGTGTAGGGGATGAGCACGGGTCCTCGGAGCGGAGGGAATCTACCCAAGCGAAGCAAAGGGAATCTCCCTACTGCCTACAAAACAAAAACAAATAAAACATAAAAAGGAAACCGGGACAAGTGTCCCGGATCCACACAGAAAAAAGTTGGACCGAAATCCGAAAAGAGTAAATAAAAAGAAGACACCAGAAAAGGAATACAACTCGATCACTGCTGGTCCGGTGAACCGGGAGGTGGAAAGTGGAGGTACTCGCCGAGTGCCTCATATAGCCTGTCGGCGCGGCGCATATGCTGCTGCATAATAGTCCATCGCGCCTCTTGAGTGGCGTTGTCAGTGATGCGCCACTCCTGCAGTCGCTCGTACAACTCTCCAACATCCGCGGGGTGGTGTCGGGGCTGCTGGGGAGGCGCCTGGTATGGATCGGGAATGTGCGGCGGTGACTGGTGAGCATACCCTGCCTGATGATGTGGCGAGGGTATATAATCGTGGAATACTGGCGGCGGCTGGGGCTGCTGCTCCTCAGCATCATCTTCTTCCTCCGACTCGACCACAGGCTGGAGTGGAGGATCTGCTGCTACATGGGGGCTGAGGTCGAGTTCTAAGTCGTACTCAACCGCTAAGTCTCCTCCAACAGTCCTAACTCGGTGTCGTGGAATGTGCGGGCCATATTCATTGCTGATGCCGAAGGAGATGATGAGCTGACCTATGAAGTTACCCCCCAAGAGTCTGCGAGGTGGCGTCTTCATCCTGGTCTTCTGGGGGAAGATGCGGGCCAGTACCCAGCCGGGGTGTAGAGGGTAGCTCTCTCGGATGGCTCGGAGAAGCATGAGCTCCTCCTTGAGGATATGGTGGCGATCCTTGTCGGGTACATATAAAGCGACCGACGCCAAACCATATGAATAAATTTAAAGAGAGGGTGAGAGAGCGACTTAACTGAGTTGCTCATCCCGAGGCGATCGCCAGGTACTCCTGTCATGTGGCTCCAGAGCGCGTGATACTCCTCCTCGTTATCATCCTCGCCCCAGTCTAGGTGATGATCGTGATAGTGCTCGTAGGGGATGCCGAGATGAGCGGCAAACTCATCGTAGGTGAGCTGTCTGTACACACCACCAAGATAGAAGGTGACAACCTTCTGCGCTGCTTCCTCTTGTGCTCATCCAGATCAAAGGTTGCCCAGAACTCCTGAAGGGAAATGTCTGGGAACTCGGCGGCGATGGTGGTCAGCTCGAGGAGACCAGCCGGTGCTAAGGCGTCATGCACGTTTCGGTGGTAGTCCTCATCATGATCGTGCAGGGAATCCATGGAAAGAGGGCGCACGTCAGCTCCCCGAACGTGCCCGAGCTTCTGGAAGCACTCGAAGTAGAAGTCAGGTAGACGGGCGATAGTGCGATGGTATCCAGCCCGGCGGGGTAGTGCAGGTGGGGGACCCAGAATGGCGGGTGTGACGGGAGCGGCAGCTCCTGAGCTCAAGGCGCCATCAAGTCGCGCCTTAGTCCTGCGCTCATAAGTGGTGTTCCTAAACCAGAATGAAACCAGATTAGTCAACTAAAACCCTACCCCACACTTAGTAGAAAAACTCAATTTCACGAAGAAATGAGGGAAACTAAGTGGGGTAAACAAAGCGGAGTAACCGGTAATCATAGACAGTAAAATGCATACGTAGGAACAGCCAGAATCGGATAAGCACAATCAGAGTTCAAAAAATCAAACCGACATTTAGAAAGTCAACATTTAAGCATATTGAACCCTAATCATGGAAAGACTATCCTAACTTGGAGAATGACGGTAAAATATGATCTCAAATGGCAGCACGATAATATGAACGAGAAAGGACACATACGACAGCCAAACGATCAAATACAGTTCATAGTCAAACTGACATTTCTCACAAGTCAACATAACAAGGAATTAATCGTATGCATAGCAACACATGATCAAATGATATGGAAATTAAGCACGGACCTCCCTAAGCATCCTAGAACAGTTCTACAAGTTGTGTTAACCTAGTTCACACGAAAACAGTCGGTACGCAAAACGAGGCAAACCGAAAAGTCAACCAAAAGTCAACCCCGACGAAATTCAGCAATCCATATGTCAAAAGATTTGTATTGAAAAGCTCTACAACTTACCTTGAATCCATGACTGCTAAAAATGAACGGGTGGGGAGGAATCGGTGAAAAACTTGGAAAACAGGGGTTTCGGTGAACTGGAGTTGTAGAGCTCCGATTTGGCTGTTCTAGGGCTCGACGGAATCGGAATGGAGAGGGGAAGGGAGCGGTGGTGGTCGGTGACGGTGGCGGCGGGAAATGGCAGCGACGGCGAGTTGAAAGAGTGGGTGGTCGGCGACGGTTTTGAAAATGAAAGGGAGAGGGTTTTCGGGTTTTTTAAACGAAAATGAAAGAAGGAGAGAGAGGGAGTAAATCCGGATTTTAAAGGAATAGTGGGGTGATTTTCAAAATTATTTTCCACGAAAATAAGAGGGTGGTTTCACCGAAAATATCAGTTCAAATGCACTGCCGGATTTTCGAAGGTAATTTCACCGAAAATAACCATATGGTTTCGCCGAAAATAACCATATGGTTTCGCCGAAAATTTTAATTAAAATGGTTGTTGGTCTTCAAAAATCGTTTCGCCAAAAACACAATACTCTTCGGTCCGAAAATATGGAACAGGGAAAATCAGTGAAAACCAAGAGGCGAATTCGCCAAAAATGAGGGGTGATTTTGCCGAAAATTTTGAATTGTTCGGGTTTAAAATATTTTCGCAAATCCGACCAACTTCAGAAAATCACAGTTAAATCCACAAAAATCGGAACGACCTCAATCAACTTGCAACTGACTCTATGACACACAGACTCTACACGAAAAAATAATAAATCAAACAAACTGACACATTTGGCTCCCCCGAACCGACTCTAAAATACCAAGTTGAACAAAAATTAAAACAGACTCCAGCCGAGGGTTGCCTCCCACGAAGCGCTCTTTTATTAACGTCCTTGAGCTGGACGATACCTGGACGGTATTAGGAGACATCCCAACTTAGATTCTCCTTAACGCTCGCGTCGGAGTTCATGAAGTACAGCTTCGGGACTTCTCCGGTAAGCGTGAATCTCTTCCCGTTTGCATGCAACAACTTGGTACGTCCATCGGGAAGACGATCGACGAACTTGAAGGGTCCGAACAGTTCTCTGGAGAGATCATCCTTCTTGATTGTTACGATGGAAGGAATGAGGACTGTCGGCTTCTTCTTTTCTTTCTTCGGCTTGGTATCACCAGGATCGTTGATCGTCAGTATTTCCTTAGGAGATGCTTTCGGCTTCTCCTTCCATACTTGTTTCGGCGCCGGTTTCTCGGAACTAATTGGTGGTGCAGCTGGCTCGGTGGAAGATGGTAGAAATTTTGGCCTCCAGACCATTTGGGTTTTCGTCTTCTTTTTCTTTCCCCGATGTCTGCTTGGTTTAGCGCTCGGTGGCTTAGAAGAGGCTTGCAGTTCCTTCTTCTTAGGCGGCTTTTGAACGACGGATTTCTGCTTTTGCTTGGTAATCTGTTCAGCACCTGTAGTGTTAATTGATCTCGAAACACTGGAAGAAACATTAGAAATGAAGTTGACCGAGGCCAACTCCACAATCTCTACAAATAAACAATTTGATTCTCCCTTAGGAATGTATTTCATACCGTCCTTGAGATGGAATGTTGCAGTGTCCTTCCCAACCCTTAAAGTTAGAGAGCCATTAGGAACATTGACATTAATCCGGCTGTTGCCATGAACGGCCGGCCCAAGAGAAGGGTGGAATATGTCTCTTGAGTATCCATAACTATATAATCAACGAAAAACCGGAACGGGCCACAGCAAGTGATTATATCCTGGATCATTCCTCTAGGTTCTCTTAGAGTTTTGTCAGCGAACATTAAATTCATGTTGGCAGGTTGTAGTTCCCCTAGGTCCAGTTTCTTATATAAACACATAGGCATGACATTTATAGAAGCACCTAGGTCAATTATACTACGCGCGACTGCAATGCCATTAATGATTAAAGGTAATGTAAAAGGACCAGGATCAGAGCACTTAGCTGGGATAGGTATGGGTGGTGATTGAGAGACGATAGTTGAACACTCTCCCGTAGAGAGAACGGATAGTGCTCCCTTCTTCTTCTCCAGGTTGTTCTGCTCACTGCTCCTGGTTGTGATGACTTTAGCTAGCTCGTTCTTCTCGGAGGAGTCCTTTTGAGACGGCGCCTGGTTGAAAAGGGGAATGCGAGCCATCACACTAGCAATTTTATTTATCATATCCTCTATTCTCTGTCCTTGTGCGATCTGCCCTTTGTTAAGAGCGTCTTGTGCTTTGAACCTTTCCTCGTGATCATCAAGTCTTGCTGTAATTAGATCAAACTTCCTAGCTATTCTCCTCTCCCAATTGTCCTCAGATATAAGATTCGGCGGCTGCTGTACTCTGGTGAATCTGGAAGGATCTTGATAACCATTGTCCATGTATTGATTCCGGCTCTGGTCGAGTTGGAAGTTGTAGGGAGGACGCTCATAGAAGCCTTCCCGTTGTTGAGGAGGTGTTCTGAACTGACGGTAGTCGGAGTAGCCTCTTTGATCCCTGGTGAAGCTGTGATCAATGAAGTTGACTTCCTTTTTAGGCCAGTTATTAGTTGTACCAAGGATCTCTTTCATTTGTGTCTGTACTTCGATCTTGATCTGATCTTCACAGCTTGGTTGACTCATGGCTGCTCCAAACTGTCTTTCCAGACTCCTGGACTTAGATGCGCAATCTGCAAAGTGAAGGAGAGCAGCTTCTGGTTCGAGTGTTGTGCAGTCGCCATCAGCTAAGGTGTTGACCCATTCAGCTGTTTCTTCATTCATCCCTTGGGCAAAGATTTCGGCTAACTGACTCTGGTTGAATCCATGATGAGGGCATTCAGAGAGAAGCTCTTGGAATTCGTTCCAAGCTTCGTATAAGCTTACTCCTTCCTTCTGAGAGAAACTAGCGATGCTATCCTTGTAGAATGTCGTTTTTGAAGGGGGATAGTATTCTTCTATGAAGTCCTGAGCTAGACTATCCCAGTCAGTGTAGTAGCCAGGTGGTTTCGAGCCGAGCCATACCTTGGTGTTGCTTTTAAGAGAGGATGGGAAAGCTCGCAAGCAAAGATTGTTCTTACTGAGATTCCCGCTTTTAAACGTCTTGCACATGTCTAGGAAGTTCGCCAAATGTGTGCGGGGGTTTTCTTGCGGCTTTCCTTCGAATCGAAGATTCCTAGAGACCATGTTCAGGACGAAGGTTGTGATATTATAATCAGGGTCGTCATCGTTGTGCGGCACAACGACGCTAGCTCAAAAGTTAGTCGCAATCGGTCTACAGTAATCTGCCATGGTGCGCTGAGCAACTAGTACGGGAGGAGAAGGTGGTGGTGAATCTAAAGTAGTGGATGAAACGGATGGAGATGAGGAGTTCTCCTTCAACTCCTCAATCTTATTAGGGATAGGTGGTGTAGGCGGAATGACTATGACTTGCTTCTGAGCTCGCGGTTTCTTCGGCGGAGTAGAATTACCCGGCTGAAACTGAGAATGAGCGCTCGAGCGGTTCATAAACCTGTAGAATAACCTACAAGCAACAAAAGCAAACATACCGGCGTAAAATCGAAGTGGGTGGAAAAATGAAAGATGGAAAGTAGAAGAATAAATCGCCAGTTCTTCTTTCGAACAATCAAAAGAAGTCCCCGGCAACGGCGCCACTTTGATGAACCTCAAGTCGTTGTTTGGGTTCAAACAAATAACTAACAAAGCTAACTAGAGCTAAGCAGATCGTATTCCAGGGGTCTTCTAAAATTGACTACTTTAAAACTGGCAAAATACTCGAAAGTAAACAAGTTGTGCGTGGTGTGAGTTCCACGACTTCTAATTCTACGAAAAGCTGAGAAATTAAAAATTTAAACTAAAGCAGATTGGAAATTAGGGTTTGAAAACAAGGATGACAGACGAACTTAGACTTTGAATCCCCCTTCGTTCCCTAGAGCATTGGCAATCAACAGATCAGCGGATTTCGATTCTCATTCAATCAATTACTAAGACACCACCATAACTCCTTACCCTTAGGTTTAAGACCGGCGAACGTTCACTCTATCCGTTCTAACTACCAAGATTAACTAGCCGCCCGGGTACGGTCGCCTCTCGCAACGACTTAATTAACTGGTGTAATTACTAATGATTAATGAGTTACTCTTGCAGTGGATTAACCCTAACCGGTTCCTACGAAAGGCACACTCCAATTATAAGGTTAATTGTTCAATTCGATGTTCTAAAGTAAGGCGAGCGTTCGCTTCTATCCTTAGCTTAACCAGAATCTAATCTAGGTGATCAATCCAGACAAGAAACATGAACAATGAAGAACGAATCAAACATGAAAAAGAACTGATTGAATTTCGAATCTAATCACCACCGATCCGTGACCGCTTTAAAGCCCTGGGTCACTTAGGGTTCATCTAGTCTAAGCTCTAACGAGTTTAGCTACTCATTATTATTACAAAAGAAACAAAGACAAAGAGAGAGTTCATCATTCAGAGGAAGAACAGAAAAGAATCTGAAAAACCTAATTTAGACGACTCTGACAGACTTCGATCTTCGGTAGATAACACTCCTAGCTCCGGTTCTCCGAGGTGGAAGGGATGGCGTCACGATCTCTATCCGGCTCTTCGAACTCCAACTCTTCACTCCAGAACTTGAGAGGATTCTCTGAATTCTTATCTCGAAAAGTCGTATTTTGCGAATTATGATTGTATATTTTTTGGGCCGCCGGGTTAAGTATTTATACTTAACCCTAACTGATCCGGATTACTCTACTATTTTCACCGAAAATATAGGGATATTTTCGCCGAAAATATGCTTGTGAATGGAAGTGATCTCTCTGCCTTTTCTTCTCGGTCCGAACACTTGATCGATTTCGCCGAAAACATTCTTCAAGTGGCATCAGTCGATATGTGATGTTATTTTCGCCGAAATCAATAGGTAATTTTCGGCGAAAATATCTTTGTAATCGGGCAGGATTCTGTTTGACTTTGACTGGCTCCTTTGATCGATTCCGGTTCAGTTCCTCGATGTTCCAACGCCTTAGACACGTCTTTGGTTACTTATTTGACGGCAAAAACCTATGCTAACACAAAAAGACTAGAAAACCATCAAATAGACCCGAAACGGGCCAAGGTAACACAAATGGCACGAGATAGGGCAATCGATTGAATATTCGTTATTCTACCCTAAAACCATGTCTTAAGCAAAGAAATGTCGCTTAAATGAGGCTGATAATCACGTCAAATCGAGTGTCACCAACTCCCTCCTGGATCTCCACCCTCAGCCCGTTCTTGAACTTGCTGATGAGCTTTCTCTCCTGGTTAGTCCGCTCGTCATACCACTTAGAGAGAGAGAGGTGAAATCTATGTAATATGCGAGAACAGTCTTCTCACCTTGCTCCAATCCCATAAACTCCTTGGCCTTCTCCTCGCGCCAAAGATCCAGACAGAACTGATCACGAAACTCCTCCACGAACTCATCAAACTCCATCTCTGGCGGAACAACCCGACTCTGTGGCATTGACTTCCACCAATTCAATGCATGACCCTTAAACTGAAAGGTCCTTGTCTGCACCCTCAGCTCCTCATCAAGCCCCATTTGTAGGTACATGAAGCCACTGCTCTGCCACTTCAGGATCATCCACTTCCCCATTAAACTCCCCAAAATTCCAACCCTTCAATAGACTCGGCTGATACCTAGGATCTCCTCCTCTATACCACGAGTTCCCGGTGGACCTATTTCCCATCGCTTGACTGGATTCACTACAAGAGGATATTTAAATGATTCAGTCGACCTTCCAAGAAATTACCAACAGTTTAAATCACAACTTGTTTCAAAACTTCCCACTCATTTAAAACAATTTGAAAACCCCTGGAAAGTCGGTCCCATATCGATGTCTCGTCCCCTCTCCTAACGAGGTTAATTACTGCCCAAAGAAAGGAGACGATCGAGCAGTACAGCAGCAACAAACCAGGCTCTGATACCATTTGTAACACCCATCCCGAATCCACCCGGTGAAACCCGTGGTTGAACCGGTCATGGGTATTACTAAGTAAAAACCAACATAAATGACGAGGTAAAACCAAGAATTAAAGAGAATTAAACGTGTGAGGCCTCCATAAATCCATGAAAAAGAATAAAATCGCGTACAATCCAAACTCGACATAAATCCATAAAAATCCAACAGAACCCCAAAGTACATAAAACCCCCAAAGTATCTATGGTCAACTGAAAAGAAAGAACAAGTCAACTTTCAGTAAACACCAGTGTTCACCTCATAGCTTCAAGATGGGACTTCCCAAAATCAACCTCCACCTCAGAACACCAACGACTCCACACACTAGCCACGAGATCCTGAAAGGGGAAAAGGATCAATTTCCTATTGCAATTGAATGAACCCACTAGGCTTAACCACGCACTGACCTAAACCAAGGAGCGGTTCCAAACGCCGCACAAGACATCGACAATGGAACCAGACCTGACCCCTTCCAGATTTTAACACCCTAAAGCAGTCTAGGTGATCAAATAGGTTCAGTTCTTCATTCTCATTCACAATCCATAGCGTCAAAATAAGCACAATCGAAGCAACATGCAACCACAACACATGATTCACAAACAGTTCACAATCACCATCCATACTCATAACAACACACAAACATGCATTCAACCACATATTATTATACTAGGTGAGTTATTAGGAGCCAAGGAGTCATCCACACCACCATCGGCCGGCCGACGCACCCCCTACCGCATGGGAGGTCCCCACGCTCCCCTACCGCATGGGGAACACGTTATCATCATCATCATCACAATCTCTCATCGAGTAATCCAACAGCACCCTTGACACCCATGTCAAGGGGATCCACCCCAATGGATTAGACTCAGTCAACCAGTGTCATGGGTGGGGTAGTATGGGCTCCTTCCGGTTCTACTTTCATATGCAATTCACAACACAACAATTTCATCACAACACATCCTATCCATTGCATCACATCAACACACGATTCCAACCATCCTCATAATTCCATGTCCCGATCAGAATTCACAACTCATCAATACAAACACACAATAGGGTAACCGACTAGCTCACCGGCCACCCCCACCTGAAAGTACAGGGGTAGCTGATGACACTCGATTTGACGTGATTATCAGCCTCATTTAAGTGACATTTCTTTGCTTAAGACATGGTTTTTAGGGTAGAATAACGAATATTCAATCGATTTCCCTATCTCGTGCCATTTGTGTTACCTTGGCCCGTTTCGGGTCTATTTGATGGTTTTCTAGTGTTTTTATGTTAGCACAGGTTTTTTGCCATCGAATAAGTAACCAAGGACGTGTCTAAGGCGTTGGAATCTCGAAGGATTGCACCAGGATCGATCAAAGGAGCCAACCAAGTTCAAACAAATCCTTGCTCGGTTTACAAAGGAATTTTCGCCGAAAATACCCTTGAATTTTTGGCGAAAATATCATCACAAATCAGCTGTTGGCAACTGAAGGAATTTTCGGCGAAAGAAGGAAGTTTTCGAACCGAGAACAAAGTTCAGGAGAATCAGCCGGCGGGACTTCCATTTACAAGCAAATTTTAGGCGAAAATAATTCATTATTTTCGGCGAAAATCCTAGAAGAAATCCGGCTGGGCTAGGTTAACTATAAATACTTAATCCGGCGGCCCAAGGAAGAATAACATATCTTTCAGAATTACGTTTTCCAAGAATTCTTTGAAGTTCTGGAGCGAAGAGTTAGAGTTCGAAGAGCCGGAAAGAGATCGTGACGCCATCACTTTCATCTCAGAGAAGAGCTAGGAGTGTAGTTTACCGAAGATCGAAGTCTGTCGGAGTCGTCTAAATTAGGTTTTTCAGATTCTTTTCTGCTCTTCCTCTGGATGATGAACTCTTTCTTTGTCTTTGATTATTTTGTGATGAACATGAGTAGCTAAAATCATTAGAGCTTAGACTAGATGAACCCTAAGTGACCCAGGGCTTTAAAGTGGTCACGGATCGGCGGTGATTAGATTCGAAATTCAATCAGTTTCTCATTCATGTTTGATTTGTTCTTCATTTTTCATGTTTCTTGTCTGGATTGATCACCTAGATTAGATTCTGGTTAAGCTAAGGATAGAAGCGAACGCTCGCCTTACTTTAGAACATCGAATTGAACAATTAACCTTATAATTGAAGTGTGCCTTTCATAGGAACCGGTTAGGGTTAATCTACTGCAAGAGTAACTCAATAATCATTAGTAATTACACCAGTTAATTAAGTCGTTGCGAGAGGCGACCGTACCCGGGCGGTTAGTTAATCTTCGTAGTTAGAACGGATAGAGCGAACGTTCGCCGGTCTTAAACCTAAGGGTAAGGAGTTATGGTGGTGTCTTAGTAATTGATTGAATGAGAATCGAAATCCGCTGATCTGTTGATTGCCAATGCTATGGGGAACGAAGGGGGATTCAAAGTCTAAGTTCGTCTGTCATCCTTGTTTCCAAACCCTAATTTTCAATCTGCTTTAGTTTAATTTTTAATTTCTCTGCATTTCTTAGAATTAGAAGTTGTGGAACTCACACCACGCACAACTTGTCTGCATTCGAGTATTTTGCCAGTTTTGAAGTAGTCAATCTTATAAGACCATTGGAATACGATCTACCCTAGCTTTTGTTAGCTTGGTAGTATTTGATCACTGTTCTACAGCTCATCAAATTGGCGCCGGGGACTTCTTTTGATTGTTTGAAAGAAGAACTGGCAATTTATTCTTCTACTTTCCATCTTTCACCTTTCCATCCACTTCGATTTTACACTGGTTTTGTTTGTCTTTGTTATCTGTAGGTTTACAGGTGTATGCCTCACCGTCCTTGGACTCGCTCTCAAACCGAACAGGCTAAGAGTGCAGAGAGACCAGGCAGTTCTGCTCCACCTCTACGATCACAGATTCTGAAGAAAGGCAAATCCAATCCATTCATCACTCCGATCTAGATCGAGGAACTGAAAGAGAGTTCCTCATCTCCATTTTCACCTGTACCGTCATCTTCATCCGCTTCATACACCGAGTCACTTTCACCTCCTCCATCTCCTACCATGGACGATTAGTTACCACACCACCACCACCTGCACAGAAGAGTCTAGCAGACTACAACAAGCCGAGCGCGACTAGCGTTCGATCTGCCATTGCCGTTCCGCGCATTGAAGGAGATCATGACTATGAGATCAAGATTCCATTATTGACTATGATCTCTAGGGAATTATAGTTTGAAGGCAGGCCCCTAGATAATCTGTGCACTCATCTTGCAGACTTCCTTGATCTCTGCAGCACTTTCAAGAGCGGAAACCTCGACAAAAACACTCTTTGTCTGAGAGCTTTCCCGTTCTCTCTGAAAGGCCCTGCTAAGAGGTGGTTTACTGGCAAACCACCTGGCTATTACACTGATTGGGATACTCTGGCTCAGGACTTCGTTGAAGAATACTTCCCTCCGGCCAGAACAACTGCCATCAAGGAAAGCATCGCCAGATTCTCCCAGAAAGCTTGTATGATACTTGGAATCAATTCCAAGAACTTCTCTACACCTGCCCTCATCATGGATTCGAGCAGAGGCAGTTAGCTGAAATTTTTGCTCGAGGACTTCGAGAAGAATCTGCCAAGTGGGTAAATTCTCTAGCTGAAAGGGAGTGCACTACACTAACACCTGAAGCTGCTCTTCTTCACTTCGCAAACTGTGCTTCCAAGTCAAGGAACTGGGAACGACAATCCGAAGGATCAAGGAGCAAGCTAGATCTCAAAGCTACAATCAAAGCAGAAGTAGAGAAGCATTTGAAGAAGTCTACCACACCGATCAAGCCACCGACAGCTTCTGTCTACGTTGCCGATTGCGAGTGGTGTGGAGCTTGCGCACATAACAGAGACCATTGTCAGAATTTTGGTAAGGCAGAAGTCTGGTCTACCGAAGAGGTAAATTTCATTCAACAAGGCTTCGTTAATATTCAAAATGGTTATGATGGCTACCGTAACTTCAGACAGCAAGGGAACTATCAAGACAGACCTCCCTACAATGCTGGTGCCAACCATAACCAGAATCAGAATAATCGCCCGGCTGGTCCAGCTCAGGATCAGAAGCCTAACCATCCACCGGCAGGTGTCTACCAGCCACCGCATCGTAATCCGGGTAATTATGGAACTGCTCCTGGCAATCGCCAGAATCAATATCTTAATAATACCTATCTAGGGCAGCAGCATCAAAGAGAGAACAATGTCAGTGACCTAGATAAGAAGCTCAGCCAGATCATCACCAGACTCGATGATCATGACAGTCAGTTCAAGGCTCAAGCTCTTCTCAATCAAGAACAGATAGCATCTGGACAAAGAATTGAGCAAGCCGTGAACAACATATCGAGCATGCTAGCATCTGGTCGACCATTTGGCCAACTTCCAAGCCAGACAGCCAAATCCGAGAAAGGAGCAAGCCAAGATGGTAACCGCTCGAAAACTCCCAAACTTAATTGTTGATGCTTGTTCTGTCTTACGCAGGATCGCTGAAACTCTGGAGGAAGAAGAAGAACAGGAATCGGCGCCTTAGGAGGATGATCCTCCTCTTGCACCGTACGTCGTAAAGCCTCCTTTCCCAAGAGCATTGCTGCCAAATGCAAGGATCGAGACTGGCATGAAGGGGAACAAGGAAGGATATCCTGACATTCGTATTAAGAAACCTGCCTCTCCATATCCAGCTAAGTTATTTGATCCTGGTTCTTTTACTTTACCTTTGGTCATTAATGATGTTGAGATTGATCGTTGTTTGGTTGATCTTGGTGCATCTGTTAATGTCATGCCTATGAGCCTGTTTGAAAAATTGAACCTAGGAGAACTTGAACCGCCTAGTATGCAACTTGTCTTTGCTGATAGATCACTTAAAACCCCTAAGGGAGAGATTAAAAACGTTGTCACTAAATGTGGTCCGTTCACGTTCTTAGCTGACTATGTGATTATGGATACTAGTACGGATGATTCTACCATTCTCATAGGTCGACCTTTCATGGCTACTACTAGAATGAATATTAACGTTCCAAATGGTTCTTTAACTCTAAGGATCGGTAAAGAAACAAAAACGTTCCATCTTAAAGATGGCATGAAATATGACTCTAAGAATGAAGAATCTCACTGCCTAGCTGTTGAAACTGTGGAGTTGACTCCGGTCAACTCCGTTACTAATGCTTCTTCCAGTGTCTCTAGATCAATTGTTGCTGCAGATATTAAACAGGTTATTAAGAAGAAGCCAGAAACTTCGGTTCAGAAGCCGCTCAAGAAGAAGAAGAAGGAACTGCAAGCCTCTTCTAAGCCACCGAGCACAAAACCGAGCAGACCTCAAGGGAAGAACAAGAAGACGAAGACCCAAATGGTCTGGACGCCAAATATTCCGCCGTCTTCCATCGAGCCGGCTGCACCACCATTTCGTTCCGAGAAACCGGCGTCGGAACAAGTATGGAGGGAGAAGCCTAAAGCATCTCCTAAAGAAATACTGACGATCAGCGATCCTGGTGATACCAAGCCGGAGACAAAAGAAAAGAAGAAGCCGACAGTCCTCATTCCTTCCATCGTAGCACTTAAGAAGAATGACCCCTCCAGGGAACTGTTTGGACCATTCAAATTCATCGATCATCTTCCCAATGGACGTACCAAGCTCTTACATGCGAACGGGAAGAGATTCACGCTTACCGGAGAAGCCCCGAAGCTGTACTTTATGAACTCCAACGCAAGCGTGAAGGAGAATCTGAGTTGGGATGTCTCCTAATACCGTCCAGGCATCATCCAGCTCAAGGACGTTAATAAAAGAGCGCTTCGTGGGAGGCAACCCACGGCTGGAGTCCGTTTTTTATATGTGATGCTGCAGTTTTAGCGGTATCAAATAACTACCAAGCTGGAAAGCTAGGGTAGATCGTATTCCACAGGGTTTCTTCTAATTGACTACTCAAAGAAGCTGTCAAATTATTCAAGTTAAAACACGTTGTGCGTGGTGTGAGTTCCACGACTTCTAGACTAAGATGCAGGAAACTTAAGAAGAACTTAAAAGACAGAATGATTTGTAGGTTTAAACAGACGACAGACAAGCTTAGATTTCGAATCCCCCTTCGTTCACCAGAGCATTGGCAATCAACAGATCAGCGGTTTTCAATTCTCATTCAATCAATTTCTATACACCACCATAACTCCTTACCTTTAGGTTTAAGACTGGCAAACGTTCGCTCTATCATTCTAACTACCAAGATTAATTAGTCGCCCGGGTACGGTCGCCTCTCGCAACGACTTAACTAACTGGTGCAATTACTAGTGATTTATGAGTTACTCTTGAAGCGGATTAACCCTAACCGGTTCCTACGAAAGGCACACTCCAATTATAAGGTTAACTGGTTGAATTGATGTTTTAAAGAGAGGCGAGCGTTCGCTTCTATCCTCAGCTTAACAAGAATCTAATCTAGGGGATCAATCCAGACAAGAAACATGAACAATGAAGAACGAATCAAACATGCAAAGAGAAACTGATTGAACCTCGAATGTAATTACCGCCGATCCGTGACCGCTTTAAAGCCCTGGGTCACTTAGGGTTCATCTAATCTAAGCTCTACAAGTTCAGTTACTCATATCAGAAACAAGAGAATCAAAGGCAGCAATGAAGATCATCATACAGAGGAAGAACAGATAAGAACTGAAAAACGTAATTCTGACGACTCCCGCGAAGCTTCAATCTCCTGGATCTTCAACTTTAAGCTCCGAGTTCTCCGAGGTGGAAGGATGGCGTCATGATCTCTCCACGGATCTTCGAACTCTCTAAATTCTATCTATCGACCCTAGAGTCGGCTGACTCTCAAAAGTCTGATTTGAGAAAATAAGAATACTGAATTGTTGTGTCTGGCCGACGGCTGCTCTGTTTCTTTAAATAGGTACGCTTAGGGTTTCCAATACAGCGCCAAATTTGGAAGATGTTTTCAGCAAAAATATAAGATAATTTTCGCCGAAAACTTTAGGCAGAATCCCCTGTTTGATTTCTTCTATGATTTTCGGCAAAAACATTATAGTATTTTCGCCGAAAACTTCAGTGCAATTCAGCTCATTCCGTCTGTGGGTTTTCTGAAGGTATTTTCACCGAAAACTATGTAGTATTTTCGGCGAAAGTATTGTGCTGGGCAGTTGGATCTTCAATTCTGAATTCGGTTTGATTTCTGGTTCTATTCTGGTTCACTCCTTGAGGTCTTGAATACGTCCATGGCTACGTAAATGATGGCAAAAATCTGTGCTATCACAAAAAACACTAGAAAACCATCAAATTGACCCAAAAAGGGCCAAAGTAACCAAATCGGTAGGAAATAGGGTAGTTGAGTGAATATTCGCTATTTTACCCCTAAAACCACATTTCAAGCAAGGGAATGTCGCTTAAATGAGGCCGATAATCACGTCAAATTGAGTGTCATCAATACCCTACACTTAAGCTTTTGCTTGTCCTCAAGCAAACTGAACTAGAACACACTCAAATTCATAAATGACACGAGATTAAACTGAGATTCAATTCTAACAATTTGGTTTAGACTGTTCCACGTAGAAACTTAACCTACACATGTAAGAACATCAACCAAACAAGTTTTCGATCTCACTAATTTCTGCACACTTCAAGTAGTGGTTTTAACAAAGCTCGTTTCTTGGCAAAACAATGAATCATAATTAATCGACTACGATAACACCAATTCTAATGAGAAAAGACTTTAAGCTCTAGCCATGATGTGGATGTGGAGGTAGGAAAAGCGACGTGGCTATTGACTCGACTTCATCCGTTTCTAGATCTGTACGTTACATGTGTGGTGAACGTGTCGTTGTGATGCGTTCAACCAAATAACTACTAATGCTAAGAAAAAGCGTATAGCAGATCGTATTCGACTCGAGGTTTCTTCTAATCGACTACTTTGAAGAAGCTGGCAAATTACTCAGGTTAAAACACGTTGTGCGTGGTGTGAATTCCACGACATCTAATCTATTAAGCAAAGGAAAACAAAAGACAGAAAGATTTAAGGATTGACTAACGGGAAGATAGACGAACTTAGATTTCGAATCCCCCTTAGATCACCAGAGCAATGGAAATCACAAGATCAGCGGTTTTCAATTCTAATTCAATCGGTTTCTATACACCACCATAACTCCTTACCCTTAGGTTTAAGACCGGCAAACGTTCGCTCTATCCGTTCTAACTACCAAGATTAACTAGCCGCCCGGGTACAGTCGCCACTCGCAACGACTTAATTAACTGGTGCAATTACTAGTGATTTATGAGTTACTCTTGCAGTGGATTAACCCTAACCGGTTCCTACGAAAGGCACGCTCCAATTATAAGGTTAATTGTTCAACTCGATGTTCTAAAGTAAGGCGAGCGTTTGCTTCTATCCTTAGCTTAACAAGAATCTAATCTAGGGGATCAATCCAGACAAGAAACATGAACAATGAAGAACAAATCAAACATGCAAAGAGAAACTGATTGAACTTCGAATCTAATTACCGCCGATCCGTGACCGCTTTAAAGCCCTGGGTCACTTAGGGTTCATCTAATCTAAGCTCTACAAGTTTAGTTACTCATATCAGAAACAAGAAAATCAAAGGCAACAATGAAGATCATCATACAGAGGAAGAACAGATAAGAACTGAAAAACCTAATTCTGACGACTCTCGCGAAGCTTCAATCTCCTGGATCTTCAACTTTAAGCTCCGAGTTCTTCGAGGTGGAAGGATGGCGTCACGATCTCTCCACGGATCTTCGAACCCTCTAAACTCTATCTATCGACCCTAGGGTCGGCTGACTCTCAAAAGTCTGATTTGAGAAAATAAGAATAATGAATTGTAGTCTTTTTTCTCCTTTTTCTGCCGGCTGCTTCTTTAAATAGGTACGTTTTAGGGTTTCCAATACAGCGCCGAATTTGGAAGGGATTTTCGCCGAAACCATAGGGACAGTTTCGGCGAAACTGGCTTGAGTTTAGGGCTCCGCCGGCTGTTCATTATTTTCGGTCCGAGCAGTTGAATGGTTTCGCCGAAACCATCCTTCTCTTGGCATCAGTTGATTTGAACTGCTGGTTTCGCCGAAACTGGAGGCCTGGTTTCACCGAAACTGTAAGTGTGAATGGGCAGATTTTCGGTTTGACTTTGATTGGCTCCTTTGATCGATTCTGGTTCAGTTCCTCGATGTTCCTATGCCTTAGACACGTCCATGGCTACTTTATTTGACGGCAAAAACCTGTGCTTACGCAAAAACACTAGAAAACCATCAAATAGACCCGAAAAGGGCCAAGGTAACACAAATGGCACGAGATAGGGCAATTGATTGAATATTCGTTATTCTACCCTAAAAACCATGTCTTAAGCAAAGAAATGTCGCTTAAATGAGGCTGATAATCACGTCAAATCGAGTGTCATCAAATACCCCACACTTAAGCTTTTGCTTGTCCTCAAGCAAACTGAACTAGAACACACTCAAAATCACAAATGACACGAGATTAAACCGAGATTCAATTCTAACAATTTGGTTTAGACTGTTCCACGTAGAAAGAGTGACCTACACATGCAAGAACATCAACCAAATAAATTTTCGATCTCACTAATCTCTGCACACTTCAAGTAGTAGTTTAAACCCAGCTCGTTTCTTGGTGAATCAATTAATCATAGTTAACCGACTACGATAACACCAATTCTAATCAAAAAGACTTTAAGCTCTAGCCATGATGTGGATGCGGAGGTAGGAAAAGTGACGTGGCTATCGACTCGACTTCATCCGTTTCTAGATCTGTGCGTTACATGTTCTAGCTAGGACCGATTTAAACAACAATTTATTTCAAGTTTCAACTTCTTCGTTCAATTTATTTACTGCATACTAGTGCTCGATACCAAACACTTCACTTAGGTGTTGGACCTGCCTAGCTCACAGTATTTGTGCTTATGCTAGTGCTCAACCCGAACACTTCACTTAGGTGTCGGGCTTGCCTAGCTTTATTTTTAGCACTTAAAAGAACTTAGCATTGATTTGCAACACTTAATTACTTGATTTAACCAATTTAGCCACTTGATCCTAGCTAGTTATAACTTTGTACACAAGATTTCGAATTGGATTTCCGTCTAATCTCAAGCCACAATCACAGGTGATCAAATATGGAGTGAAAAACATGGAAGAAGCTAGCATCTATCATCTTAGAACGGTGCTATCGAGCTTTGTTATTAACAAGTCAATCAATTCAATTAATTCAAGTTTCAACTACCGAAGTGATTTATGATCTGTTCTGACCTCGACTCATTTAATATCAGTTCCAACACGTTGGCTACAGGTTCTAAGTGGAACAGTCTAGACGTCATTATTCAAAATTGAAGTCAATTTAACATCACAAGTCAAGAATTGAGCAATTCTATGCAAGAGAAATTTCAAATTTGAATCACAGAATCATAGATAGCAAGCAAGATCATGTAGAATCCTAGACTCCTACCCCACACTTAAACGGTTCTGTGTCCTCACAGAATTAAGCTAGAGTAGAGAGATACGAAGAACCTGGATGGTGATGGTCGGTGTAGTGGATGAACACGGATAGCCCGGAGCGGAGCGGAGTAGCTACTCAGGATCCTACAAAACAAAAACAACAAAAAGATCAAAAGGATACCGGGACAAGTGTCCCGGATCCACACAGAATAAAAGTCGAACAAAGAAGGTTAAGGGGAATTTTAAAAATATTTTGACGATTGAATGAGAAACTGAAAGAAGGAAGAGAGAGAGGGTGAATCCGGATTTTAAAAGTGAATAGTTGGGGTGATTTTCAAAAGAGTTTTCGGCGAAAATAAGAGGGTGTTTTCGCCGAAAATATCAGTTAAAATGGACTGCCGGATTTGTGAAGGCGGTTTCGCCGAAAACAATAGCACGGTTTCGCCGAAAATATCAGTTAAAATGGTTTCGCCGAAAACAAAAAACTTTTCGAACCGAAAACAATGAACAGGAAGAATAGGTTCGAAAATCGAAAATCAGTTTCGCCGAAAACAGGGGTGGTTTCGCCGAAAATTTTGAACTGTTCGGGTTTTAAATATTTTCGCAAATTCGGCCAACTTCAGAAAATCATAGTTAAATCCACAAAAATCGGAACGACCTCAATCAACTTGCAACTGACTCTATGACACACAGACTCTACACGAAAAATAATAAATCAAACAAACTGACACTTTGGCTCCCCCGAACCTGACTCGAATGACGAAAAGACTGACTCAAAAATTCAAAAACGGACTCCAGCCGTGGGTTGCCTCCCACGAAGCGCTCTCTTTTAACGTCCTTGAGCCGGACGATACCTGTTAGGGACCCCAACTTAGGAGTTCCTTGAAGTCAATCATCTTCGTCAAGGTGTGCGGTTGAGTGCCATGTAGCACTCCAGCAGGGTGATGTAGTGTTCCAGTAGATTGTGGTTCTGGTTGGATGACCAGTTCTTCTTGAATTCTCCTTCTGGAAGAGGAAAGAGGTAGTACGGCGCGACATGGTCAATGAGCTCCATCTTCTCTACAGGTTGACTCGGCGGAAGTGTAGGTGAGGGTATCTCCTTGATTTCTTCGTGCTCCTCTTCGGCTTCAACTTCAAGATGGATTGGCTCTTTGTCTTTATCAACCACCACCACCACCAAGGATTCTTCATCAGATGCTTCTAGCTCATAATAGTCATGGATAGGATCATCATCTTCTTCTTCGAACAGCTCTTGAGCGTCTTCTGTTGTAAACTGCTTTGGTTGCTCGAGCTTGATGCCCGTCGTTAGACGAGCTTGTAGTATTGCAGAGATATCATCCAAGGCGGATTGGGTTCCCGACGAGCATTGTTGATGTTCATGAACTTGTAGAAGGATCTCTTGGTTATCTCTAGCGCCACTTTGATGCTCTTGTTGGTGTGTCTCTTGGTAACCTTGTAGCATTGAAGAGATCTTATCAAAGAGGGAGTCAAATCTCGCCGTCTGTAGTTGTTGTTGATGTAGCAATTCTTGATAATCTTCGGTATATGGTGCTTCATTGATGTACCACTCTCGGTACCGGTCATCCCACCTGTTATCCTGCATAATCAAAACTAAGAAGCACTACCCAGGTAAATCATGAAAATATGGAGGAAAATAAATGGTAAGGCGGAAAGGTAGAAGAATAATTTGCCAACTCTTCTTTCAAACAATTATAAGAGTCCCCGGCAACGGCGCCAATTTGATGCTGTAGTTTTAGCGGTATCAAATAACTACCAAGCTGGAAAGCTAGGTAGATCGTATTCCACAGGGTTTCTTCTAATTGACTACTCAAAGAAGCTGTCAAATTATTCAAGTTAAAACACGTTGTGCGTGGTGTGAGTTCCACGACTTCTAGACTAAGATGCAGGAAACTTAAGAAGAACTTAAAAGATAGAATGATTTGTAGGTTTAAACAGACGACAGACAAGCTTAGATTTCGAATCCCCCTTCGTTCACCAGAGCATTGGCAATCAACAGATCAGCGGTTTTCAATTCTCATTCAATCAATTTCTATACACCACCATAACTCCTTACCTTTAGGTTTAAGACTGGCGAACGTTCGCTCTATCCATTCTAACTACCAAGATTAATTAGTCGCCCGGGTACGGTCGCCTCTCGCAACGACTTAACTAACTGGTGCAATTACTAGTGATTTATGAGTTACTCTTGAAGCGGATTAACCCTAACCGGTTCCTACGAAAGGCACACTCCAATTATAAGGTTAACTGGTTGAATTGATGTTTTAAAGAGAAGCGAGCGTTCGCTTCTATCCTCAGCTTAACAAGAATCTAATCTAGGGGATCAATCCAGACAAGAAACATGAACAATGAAGAACGAATCAAACATGCAAAGAGAAACTGATTGAACCTCGAATCTAATTACCGCCGATCCGTGACCGCTTTAAAGCCCTGGGTCACTTAGGGTTCATCTAATCTAAGCTCTACAAGTTCAGTTACTCATATCAGAAACAAGAGAATCAAAGGCAGCAATGAAGATCATCATACAGAGGAAGAATAGATAAGAACTGAAAAACCTAATTCTGACGACTCCCGCGAAGCTTCAATCTCCTGGATCTTCAACTTTAAGCTCCGAGTTCTCCGAGGTGGAAGGATGGCGTCACGATCTCTCCACGGATCTTCGAACTCTCTAAACTCTATTTATCGACCCTAGAGTCGGCTGACTCTCAAAAGTCTGATTTGAGAAAATAAGAATAATGAATTGTTGTGTCTGGCCGGCGGCTGCTCTGTTTCTTTAAATAGGTACGCTTAGGGTTTCCAATACAGCGCCGGATTTGGAAGATGTTTTCGGTGAAAATATAAGATAATTTTCGCCGAAAACTTTAGGCAGAATCCCCTGTTTGATTTCTTCTATGATTTTCGGCGAAAACATTATAGTATTTTCGCCGAAAACTTCAGTGCAATTCAGCTCATTCCGTCTGTGGGTTTTCTGAAGGTATTTTCGCCGAAAACTATGTAGTATTTTCGGCGAAAGTATTGTGCTGTGCAGTTGGATCTTCGGTTCTGAATCCGGTTTGATTTCTGGTTCTATTCTGGTTCACTCCTTGAGGTCTTGAATACGTCCATGGCTACGTAAATGATAGCAAAAATCTGTGCTATCACAAAAACACTAGAAAACCATCAAATTGACCCAAAAAGGGCCAAAGTAACCAAATCGGTAGGAAATAGGGTAGTTGAGTGAATATTCGCTATTTTACCCCTAAAACCACGTTTCAGGCAAGGGAATGTCGCTTAAATGAGGCCGATAATCACGTCAAATCGAGTGTCATCAATATGTGTCAACCTTAGTGTTTTAGAGTCGGTTCGGGGGAGCCAAAATTGTTAGTTTGTGTGATTTCTTATTTTTTGTGTCAAGTCTACATGTCGTAGTGTCGTTTGCAAGTTGATTGAGGTCGTTCTGATTTTTGTGGATTTAATTGTAATTTCTGAAGTTTGCCGGATTTGTGAAAATATTTTCACCCGAGCAGTTCAAAATTTTCGGCGAAAACACCCCTATTTTCGGTGAAATCGCCTCTTGAATTTTCGAACCAATTTCACTGTTTCATGTTTTCGGTCCGAAAAACCCATTGTATTTTTGCCAAAAATTTATTTGAAAACCGGCAGTGCATTTGAACGCCTGTTTTCGGCGAAAACTCCTTGCTATTTTCGCCGAAAATACCTTTGGAAATCAGACAATTTTTCACTTAAAAATTGGATTTCAGCCCCTCTCTCTCCTCACTTCTCATTTTCGAACCACAAAACAAAAAAAACACCCCTCCCCTCTGTTTTCGAAACCCGACCGCCACCCTTCTTTAAACCACCACCGCCGCCGTCGCCAACCGCCGCCGCTCAACTCCCCTCTCATTTCCGATCGTTTTGAGCCCTAGAACAGCCGAATCGGAGCTCTACAGCTCCAGTTCACCGAAACCCTTATTTTCAGAGTTTTTCACCGATTCTTCCCAAACCGTTAATTTTTAGCATCCATGGCTTCAAGGTAAGTTGTAGAACTTTTCAATACGAATCTTTTGACATATGGATTGCTGAATTTCGTTGGGGTTGACTTTCGGTTGACTTTTTGGTTTGCCTCAATTTGTGTGCCGACTGATTTCGTGTGAACTAGGTTAGCTGAACTTGTTGAACTGTTCTAGCATGCTTAGGGAGTACCGTGCTTAATTTCCATATCATTTGATCATGTGTTGCTTTGCATACGATTGATTCTTTGTTATGTTGACTTGTGCGAAATGTCGGTTTGACATTTAACTGTATTTGATCGTTTGGCTGTCGTATGTGTTCATTCTCATTCAGATTATCGTGCTTGCCATTTGAGATCATATTTTACCGTCATTCTCCAAGTTGTGATATTCTTGCCATGATTAGGGTTCATTATCCTATAATGTTGACTTTCTGAATGTCGGTTTGACTCTTTGAACTCTGATTGTGCTTATCCGATTCTGGTTGTTCCTAAGCATGTATTTTACTGTCTATGATTACCGGTTACTCTGCTTTGCTTACCCCCACTCGGTTTCCCTCATTTCTTCGTGAAATTGAGTTTTTCTACTAAGTGTGGGGTAGGATTTAAGTTTGACTAATCTGGTTTCATTCTAGTTTTAGGAACACCACTTATGAGCGCAGGACTAAGGCGCGACTTGATGGCGCCTCGAGCTCCGGAGCTGCCGCCCCCATCACACCCGCCGTTCTGGGTCCTCCACCCGCATTACCCCGCCGGGCTGGATACCATCGCACTCTAGCTCGTCTTCCTGACTTCTACTTCGAGTGCTTCCAGAAGATCGAGCACATTTGGGGAGCTGACAAGCGCCCTCTTTCCATGGAGTCCCTGAACGAGCACGACGAGGACTACTACCGGAACATGCATGACGCCCTAGCACCGGCCGGCCTCCTCGAGCTGACCACCATAGCTGCCGATTTCCCAGACATCGCCCTCCAGGAGTTATGGGCGACCTTCGATCTGGAGGAGCACAAGAGGAAGCAGCGCCAGAAGGTTGTGACCTTCTATCTTGGTGGGGTGTACAGGCAGCTCACCTACGATGAGTTTGCTGCTCATCTTGGCATCCCCTACGAGCATTATCATGATCATCACCTTGGCTGGGGCGACGATGATGACGACGAGGAGTACCACGCGCTCTGGAGCCACATGACTGGAGTGCCTGGTGATCACCTCACGGGCCATGACTCAGTTAAGTCCCTCTCTCACCCTCTCTTTAAATTTATTCATATGGTTTGGCGTAGATCCCTTTTATATGTTCCGGATAAGGATCGCCACCATATCCTCAAGGAGGAGCTTATGCTTCTCCGAGCCATCCGAGAGAGCTACCCTCTCCACCCCGGATGGGTGCTGGCACGCATCTTCCGCCAGAAGACCAAGAGGCGGACGCCACCTCGCAGACTCCTGGGGGGTAACTTCATAGTCAGCTCATCATTTCCTTCGGCATCAGCCAAGAATATGGCCCGAACATTCCACGACGCCACGTTAGGACCGTTGGAGGAGATTTGGCAGTCGAATATGACTTAGAGCTGGACCTCAGTCCCCATGAAGCAGTAGATCCTCCACTCCAGCCTGTGGTCGAGTCGGAGGAAGAGGATGACACTGAGCAGCAGCAGCCCCAGCCGCAGCCAGAGTTCCAAGACTATATACCCTCCCCACATCATCAGGCAGGGTATGCTCACCAGTCGCCGCCACATTCCCGATCCATACCAGGCGCCTCACCCTCAGCACCGACCACACCCTGCAGACGTGGGTGAGCTGTACGAGCAACTGCAGGAGTGGCGCATCACCGACAACGCCACTCAAGAGGCGAGATGGACTATTATGCAGCAGCATATGCGCCGCACCGACAGGCGGTATGAGGCACAGCTGGCGTGGCAACGTCAGCTCGGCGAGCACCTCCACTTTCCACCTCCCGGCTCCCCTGACCAGCCATGATCAGGTGGTGTCCTTTTCCTTGTCCTTTCTTTTTATTTATTCTTTTTGGATTTCGATCCAACTTTTTTCTGTGTGGATCCGGGATACTTGTCCCAGTTTCCTTTTTATGTTTTATTTGTTTTTGTTTTGTAGGCAGTTGGGAGATTCCCTTTGCTTCGCTTGGGTAGATTCCCTCCGCTTCGAGGACCCGTGCTCATCCCATACACCAATCATCTCGGTCCAGGTTCTTCTACTTCACTCTGAACTGTAGAATTAGTCCTGTGAGGACACAGTCCGATTTAAGTGTGGGGTAGGATGCTAGAGAACCTTGCATGAACTTGATTGCCCTTGATTGTGTTTTGTGTGTGCCTCGTGATTCCATTCCAGTCTCTCTAGCATTAGAATGCTCAGTTCTTGATTTTTGATGTTAAGTTGTTGTTCAAACCTTCATAATGATGCTTAGACTGCTTAACCTAGAACTTGAGAACCAACTTGTATACTTTGATGCTAAATTGCCTGGTCAGAATATAATTTTTTTAAAATCACACTTGTAGTTTGTAGCCTTGATTGCATGAAAATGACCGAATCCGACTAGCAAACCAATTGTGAGCTTTTGATCCATTGCACGTAACTTGCAATTTTAATTCTTTCTTAGTGGTTTTCTGTTTACTGGAATGAGTTAGAATTTTAATTCATGTTTGATTTGTTCTTCATTGTTCATGTTTCCTGTCTGGATTGATCACCTAGATTAGATTCTGGTTAAGCTAAGGATAGAAGCGAACGCTCGCCTTACTTTAGAACATCGAATTGAACAATTAACCTTATAATTGGAGTGTGCCTTTCGTAGGAACCGGTTAGGGTTAATCCACTGCAAGAGTAACTCAATAATCATTAGTAATTACACTAGTTAATTAAGTCGTTGCGAGAGGCGACCGTACCCGGGCGGCTAGTTAATCTTGGTAGTTAGAACGGATAGAGCGAACGTTCGCCGGTCTTAAACCTAAGGGTAAGGAGTTATGGTGGTGTCTTAGTAATTGATTGAATGAGAATCAAAATCCGCTGATCTGTTGATTGCCAATGCTCTGGGGAACGAAGGGGATTCAAAGTCTAAGTTCGTCTGTCATCCTTGTTTCCAAAACCTAATTTCCAATCTGCTTTAGTTTAATTTTTAATTTCTCTGCATTTCTTAGAACTAGAAGTTGTGGAACTCACACCACGCACAACTTGTCTGCATTCGAGTATTTTGCCAGTTCTGAAGTAGTCAATCTTAGAAGACCCTTGGAATACGATCTACCCTAGATTTTGTTAGCTTGGTAGTATTTGATCACTGTTCTGCAGCTCATCAGTAGCCATGTCATGAGTCCAGGGATCACCAACATGTTCCTCTTTCTCAGAACGACCCCACATTGGCAGGGCCATTCTCCTGCACCCACAACTGACAATTCACAATATCATATCACTATCATCCATACCCCCAATTCATCTTAACTCTCAAGTCTATGCCAATTCATTACTCATTTCATTTCATCCCAACCCCCAACCACAACAATCATCAAGCAATCAATCAAAAACACATTCACAGAACAATTTACCCCTTTTACTCTCATCATTTTCATGCAACAACTAGCTTTCATCTAAGTCCAATTATAACTCCTCCCGCTGTCCAAAATACCTAACAACTCTAAGCCCTCACCTAGAATAGAAGATGAGGCTCTAAATGTCTTCTAGTTCCCCAGATTATCGGTTTCCCAACTCCAAACTCGTAGCCTATCCCCTTCTTGCTGACTGTGACCTACACTGCGAAACAAGAAATTGAGTTTAGCAATCTCTTCTCCTCGTCTCTAGGAATTCGTAGCAACAAACGGATCGTAATTCCGACCGCTACAACTCCTTGAATCCCCTTCTGAAACTTGGCCAAAGTTGGTTCGTCAAGAGAGTTTCGTGGAAAGAGAAGGGAGTTGAAAGTTATGAAATCCCGTCAAAACCCGTCTTTTATAACCAGGTCAAGACACACGGCATGTTTCATAATACACGGTGTGTGTTGTGACACTACATGGCGTGTTTCTATAACACACGGCCATGTGTCATCTTCTGGCAATCTTGACAAAATTTGTTGGAATTAGTGTACGGTTGATGAACTGCAGAATAGCGGTCAATCAAATAACTACCCAGCTGTGAAGCTAGGGTAGATCGTATTCCAAGGGTTTCCTCTACTTCCTTACTCAAAGATGTTGGCAATTTAATTCAAGTTTAAACACAAGTTGTGCGTGGTGTGAGTTCCACGACTTCTATACTAAAATGCAAAGATAATTTGAAATGAGAATTAAAGCGAAGAAAGATTGAAGATTGATTGATTGACTAGAAAGATGACAGACAAGCTTTAGACTTCGAATCCCCCTTAGATTACCAGAGCAGCAGCAGTCAACAGACCAGCGATTTTCGATTCTAGTTCATTCAGTTCACAGACACCATCATAACTCCTGACCCTTAGGTTTAAGACTGGCGAACGTTCGCTCTATCCGATCTAGCTACCATGATTAATTAGCCGCCCGGGTACGGTCGCCTCTCGCAATGACTTAACTTAACTGGTGCAAATTCTAATGATTAATGAGTTACTCTAGCAATGGATCAACCCTAATCGGTTCCTACGAAAGGCACACTTCAATTATAAGGTTGATTGTTCGATTTGGTGTTTTAAAGTAAGGCGAGCGTTTGCTTCTATCCTTAGCTTAACAAGAATCTAATCTAGGTGGCCAAACCAGACAAGAAACACAGATAACGAAGAACAAATCAAACATGAAAGATGAAACTGAATGAATTTCGAATCTAATCACCGCCGATCCGTGACCGCTTTAAGCCCTGGGTCACTTAGGGTTCATCTAATCTAAGCTACACGAGTTTAGCTACTCATATTCAATACAGAAGAATCGAAGACAGACAAAGAATACATCTCAGGTAGGAAGACAGAGAAGAACTGTAAAACCTAATTTCGATGTTTCCTGGCAGCTTCAATCTGCTGGATCTTCAACTCCTAGCAATGGTTCTCCGAGATGGATGGATGGCGTCACGATCCGTTCCTGGCTCCTCAAACTCTATCTACTCGTTTTTCCTCTCTCCCCTCTAGCTGTGTGTTGTCAGTCGTAATAATTGTAAGTTGTTCTCATTTAGCCGCCGCTTTCTGTATTTAAACCTACCCGAGATTTTCTGATTTCCCCTGATATTTTCGCTGAAACTAATAGAGGAATTTCGGCGAAAACTTCTTCTTAATTGGGGCAGTGGATTCCTTCTTTCGTTTTCGGCGAAAACCCAAGGGTATTTTCGCCGAAAATATATGTGTAAATGGAGCAGGATTTTCTTTGACTTGAGTGATCTCTCCGTTTGATTTATGTGTGATTCTTTGGGGTTCCAACGTCTAAGACACGTCCTCAGCTACCGTATTCGATGGCAAAAACTTGTGCTAACGTAAAAACACTAGAAAACCATCAAATAGACCTGAAACGGGCCAAGGTAACACAATTGGCACGAGATAGGGCAATCGATTGAATATTCGTTATTCTACCCTAAAAATCATGTCTTAAGCAAAGAAATGTCGCTTAAATGAGGCTGATAATCACGTCAAATCGAGTGTCATCAAATACCCCACACTTAAGCTTTTGATTGTCCTCAAGCAAACTGAATAGAGACGCTCATGTTCACAAATGATAAGATCGGTTAAATTGGAGCTCAATCAAACACAATGAATTATTAGACAGCTCAATCCTAGAACAAGAAACCTAACATGCATACAGATCAGCCAAACTACCTGGTCTCACTAATAAACTGCACACGACAAGTAATTAGCAATCAATTATGCACGAATTTGACCTGACCGACCAGACTCCTCACACGGGATATAAACAGTACAATGGGAACTCTCACTCTCTGTGTTTAAGGACGTGTTTCTGCTCTCAATCATTTTCTGTTACCAAATTCTGTCATAGGTTTGCATTTCGACCACATCTCCACCACTGTGACAACACGAGTATCTAGTCAAGAAGGACTTCCCTGCTAGGACCGTAATGAATTCTACACTACTCGGGTTTATAATGAGATGGATGATGGGAAAGTATGATGATGGCTTTGTGCGGTGTAGCTTTCCACTAACTTCCCTCGAATCTAATCTATGGCTTCCTACCGTCTAACCAAACACGGGTGGAATAATGAACGCTCGTCCTATGATACCCTCAAGCAACCTAGCACTTATTCTTTTTCTGTACACGATTTTTTTTTCTTTTCTTTTGAACTTTTTCTTTTGAACTTTTTCTTTTGACTTCGTTCTTCCATTTGTAGGGAGAAGAACGTTTTATTGAACTAGAAACTTTGAAACCTTTCTGATTTTTCTTTTCTTCATTCTTTTTCGAAATTTTCTTTCTTTTCTTACTTTACTTTTTTCTTTTCTTTTTGTGCCGATTTTCTTTTAGTTGCTAGAGGGATTTACACGTCTGGACATATTAGCTAAGACCACCTGTTTAATGGCTATATGCAGGTTACAACAAACCGACTTCCAGTAGGTCAATCTAGAACTACAACCACAGGGGATCAACGAGGAATGAAAGAAATGGGAAATGGCTGTAATGTATTATCGAACCGAAAGAACAGGCTAAGCTCAAGGGTCTAAACCTAATGGATTTATCGTTTAATAGGCTATCTGGCTAAGTAGCTGAATCTAGGTGCCCCTATCCTTCTAAAACTCGTGTCATCGTGTGGTCTCGAGTAGGTCTCATGCAAATTCTAACACGTTCAAGCAAACAGAAAACCACTCAGAAAGAATTGAAATTGCAAGTTACGTGCAATGGATCAAAAGCTCACAATTGGTTTGCTAGTCGGATTCGGTCGTTTTCATGCAATCAAGGCTACAAACTACAAGTGTGATTTAAAAAATTCTGTTCCGACCAGGCTATTTAGCATCAAAGTATACAAGTTGGTTCTCAAGTTCTAGGTTAAGCAGTCTAAGCATCATTATGAAGGTTTGAACAACAACTTAACCTCAAAAATCAAAAACTGAGCCATTCTATTGCTAAAGAGACTGGACAGGAATCACGAGGCACACAAGGATATAGGCAATCAAGATCATGCATGGTTCTCTAACACCCTACCCCACACTTAGACTGTTCTGTGTCCACACAGGACCAAATGAAAGTAGAGAGAAACGAAGAACCTGGAGGGTGAAGGGCGGTGTAGTGGATGAACGCGGAGAGTCCGGAGCGGAGCGGAGTAGCTACTCAGAATCCTACAAAACACAAACAACAAAAAGATCAAAAGGATACTAGGACAAGTGTCCTAGATCCACACGGAATAAAGTTGGGGCGAACCCCGAAAAGAAAAAAGAACAGAAATGGAAAAGGATAGAAACAACCTGATCACTGTTCCGCGGGAGGGGGTGGAGGTGGGATGGGAATGGAGGAAATGGCGAAACGCTGCTCCATCTGCTGTCGCCATGCGACATCGTCCGTGTGTCTGGCAAGCTGGTCGGCCATGAACTGCTGGAGAATTGACCAACGCTCGTTCTGAGTCTCCTCGTGTGCTACCCGGTCCTTCTGCCGCTGAAGCGAACCAGCCGAGTAGTCTAGCTGCCACTTCTCAATACGCACCAGCCGCTCATTCATCTCCGTGGTGATTTGCGCTCGCGACGGTGGGCGGTCAACTGACTGTGAGTGCGGTGAGGGAGCGATGCGCAATGCTCAAAATCCGCTGAAAGGTCGATGCCCCGTGCTATGGCGAGTTCAGCACCTATATGCTCAATCGGGATACGAGGAATGTCGGGGCCCCATTTGTCACCGAGCTGGAGGTTGTCGATCAGAATTGAAATGAAGGGCCCTCCTGGAAGCTCAAAAGGAAGCTTCTTGGCAGTAGTACGCTTGTGAAAGAATCGTGCAAGCCACCATCCAGGATGCAGGTTGGCGTTATCTTCTAAAGCACGGAATAATACGAGCTCCTCCAAAGAAACGTGGTGACGGCTCATCTTGCTGCAATAACATAGAGATTGCACCCAAACATAATGCAAGAATTTAAGAATAGGGTGAAAGATGTCACCGACCGTAGGGTTGACGATAGGTGAGATCTCATCGTCGCAGCAGGCCCATCTCCACACGTCTGGGTAAGGAGAACTCGTGATGGAGTATGTATCCTCAAAGCTGGCTAATGTGGTGTCGAGGTCGACGTACGGATCCAGCAGGTGGCCGAACTCGCGAAGGGACTTCTCATGAAGAACACCATCGAGGCGAAAGGAAACGAATTTCTGCTCACGTATGGGCTTCGAGGTGAGGCACCGGAACGAACTCCAGAACTCTTGGAGAGCGACGAACGGGTAGGGGGAGCCATGAGCGGTCAGCACTCGCAAACCGACTGTATGAAGGGCGGTGTCAATGGTGGAGTGCCAAGCCGGATTGTGCGCCTTGAGACTGTCTAGAGAAAGAACTGCCACCTTGGCCGGAGGAATGTCTTTGATCTTCTGAAAGATCTCTAGTTGGTGCGGTTCCAGAGCTGCAATGAAAGGATGGAGGGCCTCATTGGCAGGTGCAGGAATAGATGAGATAGGAGTCACAGGGGTTGGTGTATCCTCGGGGATGATGGCTACTGCCCTCGATGTTTGTGCAGCTGGTGCGGGTCGTCGGGAGGGTGGTGTCTTACTCCGGCGAGCTGAGGATCGCTGCGCTCTATCTGCACTGGTAGTCTTAAAACATTTGGGAGCCCTGGAAAAACACAGCTCAAGAAAGACCAGCATCAGAAAACAAGAATCCTACCCCACACTTAAATTGACAAGCGGGGGGTAAGCTAATAAAATTGAGAGATCATCGAATAGAGATATGGCAGAAAAGAGCTGTCGATCAATTAAGCAAGCATGAGGAATGGAATGATTCATGAACACGAACGCACAGAAAACAAGTTACGAGCCCAAGAAGGTCACAAGGGAATGCCACAACCTAGCCAATTGACACCGACAAAGCAATCATGAAAAATCGAGGGAGAACCAAAAAGTCAACCAAAGTCAACCATGCCGAAAATTGAAAGTCAAAAGGCCAAAAGATTCACAATCAAGGGCTGAACAACTAACCGTGAAGACATGACTCGAGAAAACGATTGGAGATCCGAGGAATCGATGAAAAATTTGAACACTAGGTCGGCTGGAACCGGAGCTGAAAAGCTCCGATTCTAGGGTTTTGAAACAGGGGCTAGGCAAGGGAGAAGGGCGGTGGCGGCTGGCTAACGAGGCGGCAGCAGCGACTGGTCGGCGGTCAAGGAGGCGGCGGCGGCGAACAGAGAGAGAGACTGTTTGTCGTGAGGGTCAATTTTTGGATGGGGTTGTAAGTATTTCGCGAAAACAGAAACCAAAGGGGGCCTTATATACCGGAGACAAGGGAAAAGAATTTTCGGCAAAAAAGATGTGGGATTTTCGGCGAAAATCCCAGTTCAAATGAAGAAATAGTTTCGCCAAAAATATGGGGGTCTCGGTTCAAAAAGTTGGGGCAGGAGAAACAGGTTGATTTTGAACACATGTTTTCGGCGAAAACAATGACACATTTTCGCCGAAAATTTATTTGAAAACGGCGGCTGTGTGTTTTTTTTTTTCAAAAGGGGTTTAAAACAAAAACGACTCAAAACGAAAAGTTACTGACTCCAGCCGTGGGTTGCCTCCCACGAAGCGCTCTTGTTTAACGTCCGTGAGCCAGACGATACTTAGAATCGTGTCACGGTACCATCATGAAGTAGTGCACGTCGATGGAAGAGACAGCTAACCCTTGCAGATACTTCTTAAACCTATGCCCGTTGACCACAAACGGCTCTTGATCGTGCAATTTAATGTAGACGCTGCCTAAGGGTGTCTGTCGGACCACGGTATAAGGGCCAGACCATCGGGATTTCAACTTACCCGGAAAGAGCTTCAATGGAGAGTTATATAAGAGTACTTCTTCTCCGGGATAAAACTGCTTGATCGTCTTCAATTGAGAGTCATGAATTTTCTTTGTGCGCTCTTTGTATAACTTCGTGCTCTCATATGCGTGGAGTCGGTGTTCCTCAAGCTCCGCGATCTGGTTGTAGCGGTTATTACCTGCTACTGCATAGCTCATGTTCAACTCTTTGTTAGCCCAGAATGCCTTATGCTCAAGCTCAACTGGCAAATGACATGACTTGCCATAGACCAGCTGATACGGTGAGGTACCGATGGGGGTCTTGTAGGCAGTTCGATATGCCCATAAGGCATCATTGAGCTTAGATGACCAGTCCTTGCGAGACCGGCCAACTGTCCTATCAAGAATCCGCTTGAGCTCACGGTTCGTCACTTCCGCCTGACCATTCGCTTGAGGGTGGTAAGCCGTGGACATTCGGTGGGTGACGCCAAAGCGTTTGCACACCCGGTCGAATTGTCCATGGAAATGGGTACCCCTATCGCTTATGATGAAGCGCGGTGAACCGAAACACGTGAAAAGACGGGTAAGGAACCGACCCACCACTCTAGAATCATTAGTTGGTAAAGCTTCAGCCTCAGCCCACTTAGAAACGTAATCAACGGCTACAAGAATGTACTTGTTTCCATTGGAGGGTGTGTACGGACCCATAAAATCGATTCCCCAAACATCAAAAATTTCAACAGTTAAAGAAACAATTTGGGGCATCTCATTACGGTTAGAGATGTTACCTGATCGCTGGCATGCATCACAACGTTGAGCAAAAACGTCGCAGTCACTAAAGATTGAAGGCCAATAAAAACCTGTTTCGAGTACCTTTCTTGCCGTGCGGTTTCCTCCAAAATGTCCTCCGAATTGTCCTTCATGACACTTACGCATGATGTCAGCTGCTTCAGTGTAAGAGACACATCTCCGGATCATCCCGTCAAGACTGATGCGGTATAAGAAAGGCTCATCCCAGAAGTATGACTTGGCTTCTTTAAAGAGCTTTTTGCGTGCATTGAAATCCAGCTCAGGAGGTACAATGCCGTGTGAGAGATAGTTAGCCAGCGTTGCATACCAAGGCTCCTCTGAATCGGCGGCATTACTCAGATCTTGAGCGTGAGGAATTGCCCAGGGCTCGATAGCTATGCTGTTTACCTGTTCATATGTTTCAACACGCAACAGCTCGTCAGGGAAAGAATCATTGATAGGGGTAGTAGACTTACCTGTTTGCGATTCCTCCAGTCGGGACAGATGATCCGCTGCCAGATTCTCTGCTCCCTTCTTATCTTTAATTTCAATGTCGAACTCTTGGAGGAGAAGGATCCATCGGATGAGACGTGGCTTTGAGTCCTGCTTGGCTAATAAATGGCGCAGGGCAGTATGATCTGTGTAGACGATGGTATGTGAAAGAACCAGATACTGTCTAAACTTATCAAAGGAGAAAACGATAGCCAGGAGCTCTTTCTCCATAGTAGTGTAGTTTCTCTGAGCATTATTGAGTGTCTTGCTCGCAAAGTAGATAGGATGAAATCTCTTCTCCTTCCTCTGACCAAGAACTGCGCCAACGGCGAAGTCACTAGCGTCGCACATAATCTCGAATGGAAGATTCAAATCCGGTGTTGTAAGAATTGGTGCGGTGGTGAGTTGAGTCTTCAAGGTTTCAAAGGCTTCAAGACAGGCTTTATCAAAGACGAAAGGAACATCTTTCTCAAGAAGCTTCGTCATTGGTAGAGTGATCTTGGAGAAATCTCTGATGAATCTTCGGTAAAATCCAGCATGACCCAGGAAACTTCGAACCGTCTTAACTGAGGTCGGCGGGGGTAAGCTGGAAATGGTCTCAAGCTTGGCACGATTGACTTCTATACCTGTCTTAGATATTCTATGGCCAAGAATAATACCTTCTGTAACCATGAAGTGACATTTCTCCCAACTAAGAGCTAGGTTGGTCTCCTCACAACGAGTTAGCACCTTGCCCAGATTAGCCAGGCACTTAGAAAATGAGTCTCCATAGACGGAGAAGTCGTCCATGAACACCTCCACCACATTCTCTACCAGATCTCCAAATATTGCAAGCATGCATCTCTGAAAGGTAGCGGGAGCATTACATAAACCGAAAGGAATACGACGATAAGCAAACGTACCAAACGGGCATGTGAAGGTCATCTTCTCTTGATCATCAAGCTCAATGGGGATCTGGAAGTAACCGGACATCCCATCTAAGAAGCAGTAGTATTCATGACCAGCTAATCGTTCAAGCATCTAATCAATGAACGGCAGTGGAAAGTGATCCTTCTTGGTGGCATCATTTAGTCATCGATAATCGATACAGACTCTCCATCCGGTAACTGTTCAGGTAGGAATGAGTTCACCCTTTGGATTAGGGATGACTGTGATTCCTCCTTTCTTTGGAACGACTTGGGTCGAACTAACCCAAGGACTGTCGGCAATAGGATAGATGATACCGGCATCGAGAAGCTTGAGTACTTCTTTCTTTACAACTTCATGCATCAGAGGATTAAGTCAGCGTTGCGGTTGTCTGAATGGTTTGAATTCTTCATCAACGACTATCCGATGCTTGCAGAAGGTTTCAGAGATGCCTCTGATGTCTGCTAACTGCCAGGCAATAGCTCGGACATGCTTCTTGAGTAGCCCGATCAGTTGCTCTTTCTGCTCGGGAGACAGGTTCGAATTGATGATGACATGTAACTGGCAGTCCTTCTCCAGGAATGCGTATTCTAGGTGGTCAGGCAGCTCCTTCAGAGTAAGTTCTGGCGGATTCTCATATGAAGTGGTAATCCGACTCGAAGTTGGCTCAATATGTGTGGGCGCAGTGATGGGTGTGAATGTCGCCTTCTGTTCGTCTAGTTCATCTTGCCATAAGCACTGCTCTGGATCGTCTAACGCATTATCAATCCCTGAAATCAAACACAACTCTAGCGGAACACTAGATAAAGCATTAGTAAAGGATTTGGCCGAGGCCAACTCTAGGGGATCAACAGCATAACATTTATCATCTTGGGCAACAGAATATCTCATGCTATCTTTAATGCAGAATGCAACACTCTCTTGACCTACGCTTAAAGTTAACAAGCCTTGTCTGCAGTTTATATTCACACCAGCAGTTGCTAAGAAAGGTCAACCTAGGATAAGTGTTCTGTCTAACTCACGAATATCTAAAACAACAAAATCTGCCATTATAGTAAACGGACCACAGCATACAGTTACATCTTCTATTATACCCCTAGGTAGTTTGACAGGCCTATCGGCTAACACGAGATGCAGAGTAATCGGTTTTAATTGCCCTAGATTCAGCTTTTCATAAAGATAAACAAGCATAACATTAATAGAGGCACCAGAATCAACCAGACTGCGATCAATTTTAATGCCATTAATAATGCACGGTAATGTAAAAGAACCGGGATCCGGACACTTAGTTGGGGGTGGTGGCGGCTGTCGAATGGGAGATGGCGCACCGAGAATAGACGCGCATTCATTAGTAAGCGTGACAGAGTACACCTCTCCGTTCTTCACTTTCTTCACTAGGTCTTTAAAGAACTTCCCAAGTGGTGGTATAATCTCTACAGCTTCTGTCACTGGTATCTTAATCTCTGCAGTCTTAAGAACATTGTACCACTTCTTGTACTGAGTGTTGTGAACCTTAGCCTTGCTCCTTGTAGCTTTTGGGAAGGGAATCCGAGGAACATATGGCGCCAAAACAGGCTCAGGAGCTGTCCTAGGCGGAGGAGGAGGAGGAACAGATGCTTCTTCTTCCTCTTCTGTGATATCTTCTATTTCTGGCATATCTATGGCAGCACTAGTATCTGGTAACATGTCAGGTTCCGGAGCCTTTGGATCAATTGTTTGCTTGCCGCTCCTGGTGGTAATAGCTTGAGCGTGTTCGCTCCTTGTATCGGAATCTGCTTGAAATGCTACTGGATTAAGGAGAGGATTGCTGGTAAAAAGTTTAGTCATATTGCTTATAGCATCCTCTATCCTCTGGCTCTGAGCTCTCTGTCCTTGATTGAGTGTAGCTTGAGCTTTTAGTTGAATGTCGTGGTCGTCAAGTCTGCTCATAATCTGATCGAACTTCTTCTCATAATCCATGTCTCTATTGTAGTACGGCTTCGCTTGAGACTGGTGTTGTCCTCCAATGAATCCTGGAGGTCTATAATAAGGATCTACTAACCGGTTGCTCTGGTTCCGTGGTACGAAGTTTCTGTAACCGGTATAGCCTTTTTGATTATTAGCGAAGCCCTGATCGATGAAGTTTATCTCTTCTGTAGACCAGAGTTCTGTTGTGCCGAAGTTGAGGCAGCTTCCACCGTTATGAGCACAGGACCCACACCATCCACAGTCAACTGAAAAGATGGTGGCTGACGGGGGATCTAGGGGAATACCAGCTGCTTGCAGATGTTTTTGGACCTCTGCCTTGATCTGCTCTGCAACACTCATCTGACTCTGACTCTTGTTTCCTTCTATTTGCCTCTCCCAGTTTCTAGACTTTGAAGCACAGTGAGCAAAATGCAGAAGAGCATCTTGAGGAGTAAGGGCGGTGCAATCTCCGCCAGCTAGAGAGTTGACCCAGTTTGCAGATTCTTTGCGCATACCACGAGCAAAAAATTCAGCCAGCTGTCTTTGTTGAAACCCATGGTGAGGGCAGTCGAAGAGAAGAGACTGGAATTCATTCCAAGTGTCATACAGGCTTGCATCCTCTCTCTGAGTGAATTTGGAAATGCGGTCTTTATAAGCACTTGTTCTTGCGGGAGGAAAGTATTCCTCAACAAAATCTTGAGCTAATGCCTCCTAGTTAGTGTAATGACCTGGCGGCTTGCTTCCAAGCCACTGCTTAGCTGCACCTCTGAGAGAGAAAGGAAAGACTCGGAGATATAAAGCGTTCTTGTTGAGGCTCCCAGACTTGAAGGTGTTACAGACAGTCAAAAAGTCATCTAGATGGGTGCAGGGGTTATCATCTGATCTCCCTTCGAATTTCACGTCCTTAGAGATTAGTTCTAGGAGAGGAATCTTAATCTCATAGTCAGGATCATCGTCATTAGTAAGCACGGTGATGGGGGATCGAAAGTTGGATGCACGCGGCTTACTGTAGTCCGCAACACTCTTAAAAGTGGACATTGCGGTAAAGGAAGATGGAACGGAAGTGATCCGTTTTTGTACCTGCTACTATGATCTGCACGAGACAAAAACAAACACAACCGGTGTAAAATCGAAGTGTGATGGGAAATGAAAGATGGAAAGGTAGAAGAATAAAAATGCCAATCTCTTCTTTCAACGAAATAGAAGAGTCCCCGGCAACGGCGCCAATTTGATGAACTGCAGAATAGCGGTCAATCAAATAACTACCCAGCTGTGAAGCTAGGGTAGATCGTATTCCAGGGGTTTCCTCTACTTCCTTACTCAAAGATGTTGGCAATTTAATTCAAGTTTAAACACAAGTTGAGCGTGGTGTGAGTTCCACGACTTATATACTAAAATGCAAAGATAATTTGAAATGAGAATTAAAGCGAAGAAAGATTGAAGATTGATTGATTGACTAGAAAGATGACAGACAAGCTTTAGACTTAGAATCCCCCTTAGATTACCAGAGCAGCAGCAGTCAACAGACCAGCGATTTTCGATTCTAGTTCATTCAGTTCACAGACACCATCATAACTCCTGACCCTTAGGTTTAAGACTGGCGAACGTTCGCTCTATCCGAACTAGCTACCACGATTAATTAGCCGCCCGGGTACGGTCGCCTCTCGCAACGACTTAAATTAACTGGTGCAAATTCTAATGATTAATGAGTTACTCTAGCAATGGATCAACCCTAATCGGTTCCTACGAAAGGCACACTCCAATTATAAGGTTGATTGTTCGATTTGGTGTTTTAAAGTAAGGCGAGTGTTTGCTTCTATCCTTAGCTTAACAAGAATCTAATCTAGGTGGCCAAACCAGACAAGAAACACAGATAACGAAGAACAAATTAAACATGAAAGATGAAACTAAATGAATTTCGAATCTAATCACCGCCGATCCGTGACCGCTTTAAGCCCTGGGTCACTTAGGGTTCATCTAATCTAAGCTACATGAATTTAGCTACTCATATTCAATACAGAAGAATCGAAGACAGACAAAGAATACATCTCAGGTAGGAAGACAGAGAAGAACTGTAAAACCTAATTTCGATGTTTCCTGGCAGCTTCAATCTGCTGGATCTTCAACTCCTAGCAATGGTTCTCCGAGATGGATGGATGGCGTCACGATCCGTTCCTGGCTCCTCGAACTCTATCTACTCGTTTTTCATCTCTCCCCTCTAGCTGTGTGTTGTCAGTCGTAATAATTGTAAGTTGTTCTCATTTAGCCGCCGCTTTCTGTATTAAAACCTACCCGAGATTTTCTGATTTCCCCTGATATTTTTGCCAAAACTAATAGAGGAATTTCGGCGAAAACTTCTTCTTAATCGGGGTAGTGGATTCCTTCTTTCGTTTTCGGCGAAAACCCAAGGATATTTTCGCCGAAAATATATGTGTAAATGGAGCAGGATTTTCTTTGACTTGAGTGATCTCTCCGTTTGATTTATGTGTGATTCTTCGGGGTTCCAACATCTAAGACACGTCCTCGACTACCGTATTCGATGGAAAAAACCTGTGTAACGTAAAAACACTAGAAAACCATCAAATAGACCCGAAATGGGCCAAGGTAACACAATTGGCACGAGATAGGGCAATCGATTGAATATTCGTTATTCTACCCTAAAAATCATGTCTTAAGCAAAGAAATGTCACTTAAATGAGGCTGATAATCACGTCAAAATGAGTGTCATCAATGGTCGTGTATCTCTGATACATGGCGTGTACCTTGAAGACACACGGCGTGTGTTCTTCACTGCATATCACACTCACTTGTACCCTCAACCCGACTTAATCACGAACATCCCAGACCTCAATGGGACCTCAGAGACACTGATTTCAACACTCTAATCACTCGAACTTGAGTTCTAACCCATCCGGTTGGGCGGGGATGTTACAACACCCGTCCCGAATCACCTAGGTTGAACCCATGGTTAGATCGTGAACTAGTGCTACTAGCAATAAATCAAACCGAAATAACCAAAATAAAATAAGCAAAAATAAGATCTATAAAATATAATCATTAAAACAAAAGATGGGGATCCCCACTTAAATACATTTTAGACCACAACAGCCAAAAACCTCTTAATCGACATCAACAATAAATCACATTTGAAAATTCCCCAAGCTGTCAACTGAAATGAAAATAAATAAAATAACTTCCTCGTCCTCGGTCACCGTCCTTCAGTCTTCTAGCTCAACTCAACGACCAACAATCAACAACTACTGCTCCAAGCTCGGCAACAATTTCTAACTGAAGAGAGAGACTAAGGGGGGATCAGTTCCGAGTGAACCCACTGGGCTTAACTATGCGTCGAACTACCTAGGGAGCATCCAAAACTCCCACATTAGAATACAACAGTGGGACCCATACTTATATTCCATTTTTAACATCTTAGTATAGTAGTTCTAAGTGATCAGTCAATTCCTTCTACCTCTATTCCCATCATGCATCACCCCAAACATCATAAGCAATTCATTACAAAACTCACATCATAAACTGAATACCAACATCACATCATCATCACATACCATACAATAATCCAGAAACAATATCATTAGTGAATAGTACATTCAAGTCACTTGACTGATACACTTCCAACCACACACACACACACATACATTCACAGTCAAATCCAGTTCAAGTTCAAATCTAGGTGATTAATTAGGTGCCATAAGAAGTTGTTCCCTCGCTACCTCGCATGGGGAACACGTCATCATCATCATCATAATACATCACATTATCTCAACGAGAAGTATAACAACACCCTTTACTCTCATATCAAGGGGATCCACTACAATGGACCAGACTCAATCGCATTATTTGGGGTAATGTTGGCTCCTTCTTATTCTAACATTTCAATTTCCATTTTAACAATCACAACAATTACCACACATCAATCAGACAATTCCAATAAACCAATTCCATGTCATATTTCTACACAATAAATTCACATCATACACTTATTACAGGCGGGCTGATATCCTTACCCACCACCCCACCTGTAATAGTAAAAACAAAGGGTTGACCATGTCGTAAGGTCTAGTGCCACCCTCCTGTTCGTCCTTCTAGGATGATTCTACATTGGCAGAAACATCCTCTTGCACCCAACATTCCACAGTTCCAATAATCACCATGTATATATATTGCACAAAGAGGGATTAAACTCTCATTCTAGTCACCTAGTCAACCATTCAATCAAGTCAGTCAACCATACATTCAAACAAGTCAACTCAGACATCAAATATCAACAACCAATCACAACATCACACGATTAACCATTTCAACTCTCCAATTCGTGCATTCCTATTAATTACTAAGTTTGATTGACCAAGTTGAATATTTCCCACGAATTTACAGCATAGTCCCTAAACTTCTCCAATTAAGCAACGAGATCTAGAAACTTAGAAAGTTGACAAAAGGCTCCCAGATCCTTAAATAACAAAACTCCACAGTTAGGGACCAACTTAACAATTTTCACCAAACACACCCCAAACTCACAATAAAGACATACTAGTCACTTAACTTCATTAAACTACTGTTGGATTGTAACATCCCAACCTTTTCTGACAAGATATTGTCCGCTTTGGGCCTAGCCCTCACGGATTTGTTTTTGGGCATTGGTGGGATTCAAACCCATTACCTCCTCCTCTCAAGGTCAATCCCCCACCACTACGCCCCAAAATGCGTCATGTTAGTTAAGGTCGAACTATTCCACATAGCCCATGGATCTCTCTCGTTCATTGCCGATGTGGGATTTGCTTAAGATGTCACATACACCCCCTCAGGGACTCAACGTCCTCGTTGAGGTTTGCCCCACCATCGTTCAAGAGGGACGAGGAGAAGATTTGATACCACTTGTAACATCCCAACCTTTCCTGATAAGATATTGTCCGCTTTGGCCTAAGCCCTCACGAATTTGTTTTTGGGTGTTGGTGGGATTCGAACCCATGACCTCCTCCTCTCAAGATCAAACTCCCACCATTACCCCCAAAACGCGTCATGTCAGTAAAGGTTGAACTATTTAACATATCCCATGGATCTCCCCCGTGCTTAGTCGATGTGAGATTTGCCTAAGATGTCACATGGATCACCGAACTACCAGAAGGTGATGGTTTCACCCTTCCTCTTCTCCAATTAGTTCCATTGTCAGCGATAAGACTCCACCACCGAACGCCACTCCCACAATCTTGGAGCGGTCTGGACTTCGCTGTTGGACCGCTGTCATCCCTAGTTGAGCGTCGGTGAGCCTCCTTCCTCTTCGATCCTCACCATCTTCTGACCACATCACCGCCGCGATTATCACCAACCTCAATCCAACCTCTAACGTTGGAACTCCCTTTTTCTTTCCCAACGACTGGTGTTTCCTCATACACTCCCTCTCTCTCTCTCTTTGTCGCATTCCCTCGCAACCATCAACTATCCCTTGGTTTGTGTGCCTATTTCCCCACTCCCCACAACCTAATTCCTCTCCTTCATTTAGCTGAGCGGACTTGGAGCCACCCCCCCCCGGCTCCTTCCTTCAGTTGACAACAGCACGGCCCCAAGCCTCTAACTCCTTCCTTGGTTGATGAGTGGGCCCAAGCCCACAACCCCAAACCTTTAGTCCACCGACACTTTCCCTTAGGCCGAACGGAACACACTCATGGGCCCAAGCCCGACACTCCCATCCTCCTCTTCTTGTTAATGGAACAGCCCAAGGCTAAGGAGCTGGGATTTAGCCTAGCCCTTGTTCCACTTCTTCAAACCAACATACACATGCTCCTTCCCTTACTTCTCAAGTCCGAACCCAACCTGGCCCACACCCCTCTCTCATCCTTGTTGAGCCAGAAAAACCAATCCATGCCCCCAATTAAATTGGCCAATGAGCCTTCCCCAATTATTGGCCAAAAGCTTAATTCTTGGGTGATTCGGCCCACTAGTTCGGGACTTCGACTAGACGATTATCTCAAATTTAAATAATCCAAGAAGTTCAACTTTCAACACTTGGGGTGAATTAAACTGACGAATTAAATAATTTAATTCAAATTTAATTCCACCAAGGCTTTTAACCAATGAGGAACCAACCAAATTGTAAATCTAATCGATTAATTAGAACAGGGATGTTACACCTGTGACCATTTTAAAGCCCTAGGTCACTTAGGGTTCATCTAATCTAAGCTAGAGAAGTTTAGCTACTCATAACTGACAAGATTTAGAAACGACAAAAGAATTCATCTTAGGACGAAAGAACAGAGAGAAATTGAAAAACCTAATTTCGATGATTCCTTGAAGCTTTGATCTTGAATCTTCTCCTATGCTCTGAGCGTCTTCTAGATCTATTAATCATGGTTGTGATCTCTCAAAATACTCCAAAATATGCTCTAAACTCTCTCCAAGTCGTGGCTCTGTCTGGAAAATTGAATATGTCTTGGGAAGGGACTGAACAGGTGCTTAAATAGGACTGAAATCCATTTTCGTTTCAGATCTGAAAAATACAAGGTTCTCACCGAGAACCTCGTCACAAATAATGCCAATTCTTTGACGAGATTTTCAGACTCTTTTTCACCACCTTCTCGGTGAGAACCTTGAAGTTCTCGCCGAGAACTTCCCTCCTGTCAGGCAAGTTTGTCCTTCCTTTATCCTTTGGCTTCTCTAATGGTTTCGGGGTCTTTCTCGAAGCTCCATTGCATCCGGAACACGTCTGATGGTTACTTATTCGATGGTAAAAATCTGTGTACTCAAAGAGACACTAGAGAACACATCAAATAGACCCAAAATGGGCCAAGGTAACCAAATCCATAACAAATAGAGTGAATGAACTGAAATCCACTAGACTATCCCTAAAACGTGCTAAAGACAACGGAATGTCACTTAATCGGGGGTGATAATCACGGTCAATCTAGTGTCATCAATATCAGTAGGGATTACGTGCGCATGATTAGACTGATCTCATAGGTTGGAATTAGGTGTAAGCGCGGGTGATCCAATTATGGATTGCGTAATCCCCGAGGTTATAAAAGGAATAAACGGGGGTCTTAATGACTAGGAACAAGGCCTATATGCCAATGGGATGGTCAGTAGACCTTACAAGATTTCTTGATCCTTTCAAAGGATCGAGATAGGGATTTCTCGGGCTACCAACCTCTTATTGTTGTGTTCTTTCTTGTTGACTTGGCTTATTGGTTTACTTGTAACATCTCCGCCCAACCGAACGGTTTGGAACTCGAGATTGGATGGTTTAGACATTGGAAACAATGTTCTTGAGGCCCCATCGAAGTCCAGGACGTTCACAGATGAGTCGGGTTAAAGATACAAGCGAGTACGTCAGAATTGGCAAAAGGTGACAGATTACAACACACAGCCGTGTCTTATAGAAACACACCGTGTTTCTTGAAACAACATGTCGTGTGTTATAGAAACACACCGTGTTTCTTGTGACTGCCATAAATAGCTGATTATTACGGATTTCCATAACTTTTCCCTCTTTCTCTTTCCCCGAAATTCCTTTTGACGAACCAAAAACCCACTTAGGTTCAATCCTTGATTCCGGGAGTTGTAGAGCTCCGATTGACGATCCGTTTCTTGCTACGCGTTTTTGGAAACGAGAGGAAGAGATCGCTGTTCGTGGTTCTAGGTATTTCGGATCGAGGTGCTTTCAGTGGCAGATGGAAGAGCTACGAGTTTGGAGTTGTAGAACTTGGCGGTTCGGGTTCCGGGAGTTGTTTTAGAGCCTCGTCTTCTTGCCAGGTGAGGGTTTAGCGTACGATAGGTAGTATGGTCAGTGTGAGGAGTTGCAATTTCAACCTAGATGAACATAGGATTGCATGAATTGGAAGAGAGTAAAAGGGGATTTTGTTCTGCGATTGATTGATGTATATTTGTGATGATTGATGGTTGTTGTATGCTTGTTGATATGATGAATTGTGTGATGATAGCGGGCTGTTTGTTATGTGCCATGAATGGGGGAAAGATTAACCTTGATGATTAATGGATTGGATGTAGTGAAGAGTGTAGGAGGGTTGGGGTATGATGCTGTAAGTGTATTTCTGCTTGGAATTGTTAATCTGTGGTTGCAGGATGGTGGTCCTGCCAATGTGGGGTCACCCTTAATTGATGAACAGGTGGATGGCTCCACCAATGTGGGGTCGTTTAATGAAGGACGTACAGGAGGGTAACCATACGACTCATGACATGGCTTCCCCTGTACTTGCAGGTGGGGGTGGCCGGTGAGCTAGCTGTTTACCCTTAAACTGTTTGTGTTGTGGGAGGCGTTGAATGTCTTATGATGTGTGGTTATGTGTGATGTAGGATTACTGAATGATTCGGATTGTGTTGGTTTATGTGATGTTGGGATTGAGATGATGCTATGTGTTGTTGGATGACCTGATGTTATGAGTTGTTTGGGTGAAAGTGGTGCTATGTGGGATGGGGGTTGATAATGTGATAGTGATATGGATTGATGACATAGAATTGGATAATGGAATTGGCTAATAAAAATGGTAAGGGAATTGGGGCATGGAATTGGTACGTGGAATTGGCTTAGGGAATTGGTAGATGGAATTGGACAATAGAATTGGATGAAGGATTTGGGGCTTGGGTTGACTGATTGACATTGCTTGGTTGCTATGCGTGTTTGCTTGGCTTGTGATTGGTTTGGAACTGGTTGATGATGGAATTGAGGTTGAATTTGTTGTTGGATTTGATGATTGGAATTGGTTGGGTTTGAATGAGAAATTTGAGCATGATGTTGACGTGGAAAGTGATGATGGATTGATGTTGGTTTTGGATGGATTTGATGAGGAAGTTGTTGGATGGTTTTGGTTGTTGGGTTTAAGTGATGAATGACTTGTTGTGTTTAATAAATGATAGAACCGGTAGGAGTCCACACAACCCACCTTGAGATGTGTTGAGTTGTGTCCGGTTCACGTTGAGTGAATCACTCTTGTTAGCTACCAAGGATTTATGTTGAGTCGGTCTGCGTTGAGTAGATCACCTTGGGTTATATTAACAGGGATTGTTGGCCGCCAGTGGTGGTGTGGAGCAACTCCTAGGCGCCTAATAACTCACCTAGATTGTAATGAGTCGAGTCATGTTGTGACTGTGTGATGTGTTGAGTTGGTGGAGCAGAGATTGGTGGGTTGTGCTTGGTTGATGTCGGTAACTGTGAAACTGTGAATTGTGAGCTGTGTGGTTGATGTATGAATGTGGGTGTTATTCGTGTTGGAAGAGGTATTGTGGCTAAGTGTTGTATCGTGTGTATGATGACTTCGTTGATGATGTTGTATTGTGAACTGGTGACTTGTGTGGATTGCTGAAAGTGTATGTTGTGTACATCGGTGGAGGTAAGTTCTTGTGTGATCACCTAGTAGCATGTTAGGAATTAAAATGAGATTGGCTGTGTCAGATTCCGCTGTTGTTTGTTCGTGGAGTTGGGATCGCTCCTAGGTTAGGTTCGGTGCATAGTTAAGCCCAGTGGGTTCACTCAGTTTCATTAGGAAACTGATCCCCCTAGTTTCTCTTTTCATGTTCGCTTGGTAGTGAGAGTGAGTTGGAGTTCAAGTGTGTTGTTGAGTTCAGAAGGGTTGCAGGTTGGAGTTGTGAAGTGAAGATCAGGAAGCTACTTTGTAGTGACCATTGCTTTGAGTTTTGTATTTTCAGTTGACACCTTTGGGTTGGGAGTTCTTGTAATCGGTTCTTCGGATTTTGGATTTAATGTAATGAAGGCCTTCAGTTGTTTTTTGAGCTTTTTAATGAAGAGTTATTTATGTTTCCGCTGCGTTTTACTCCTTTATTTAAATGTTGTATCTTCGAGTAGCACTCAAACTGGTTCGACCACGGGTAAACCCGAGTCAGTTTGGGACGGCTGTTACATTTCTAGTTAATAGCATGTGGGATTTCATTTACTGATTCACTAAGTGCATGTCATTGGCCCGTCTTTCTTTGGTTTCTTTGACGGTTCATTTTGGGGTATGGTGAGTAGGTCACCATGCCTCCTAGGAGAGGTGTTAGCGGGCATACCGACAAGTTGGTTCATGCTAGGTAATGTGGGATGTTCAGACCCACTTTTAACTTATTATTTTGATCAGGTTTCGGGGATTTCCTTTTTGTTGTGAATGTGTTGGATTGATTATGGTTTCTCCTTCTCTTCTATTCTTTGGATGTATGGATTCATGATCTGGTTGAGCCGGTTGAGCCGGTTTTTCCTTTTTGTTATTTTATGATATTGGTTCAGGTTTCTATAATTGTAATGTGATGCATGTTTGTTTGTGTTGAATCGAGTTTGTGGCTCCTCATTAGTGTTACATGGGTTAAACCTATGGTTTAACTGGGTCGTCTAGGGTGGGCTGTTACACATCGTCTTGGTCGGCATCAACATCCGGCTTGGCATCAGCATCAACATTCTCGATCCTTTGTCCGACATCAGCTGGTTCTTGGCATCCGTCGGTGTGGCATCCAGCATTATCATTTCCAGCATCGTGCATCCTCTCCTTAGCATCCTTCGGTCATCCTCTTCATGCTTGGTTCGACTCTAAGCACCCACGTAAGCATTGACCTTGACCTTGAAGCTTTTATCATGCCTTCATGTCCAGGGCTTGTCCAGTCGTGTCTAAGGGACGACGGGTGCATCAGTAGTGAACCAGGTTACTAATATCCTCTCCGCTTTCCAAGCTTGTTCTGGCCTTCGTTTTAATCCTAATAAAAGTGACATATATATTGTTGGTGTGGATGATGCAACTGAGCAGACAATTGCTGGTGCTTCTGGTTTCCATAAGGGTGAAATGCCATTTCGTTACCTAGGCATTCCACTCACTAATGGAAAGATTGGGAGAGGTTACTGTAAATCTCTTCTGGACAAAATCACCAAGAAAATTTCTGAATGGAGATCCAAACTTTTTTCTTATGCCGGTAAGGTACAACTCATTGAATCTGTAGTTGGGGGTTTGATGCAATATTGGATTTGCATATCCCTATGAGTTAATTAAGGAGATTGAGATGTTATCAAATCGTTTCCCATGGGGGAAGGTTGATGGTGGTCGTGCTAGAGTGTCATGGGCTAATTTATCATTACATAACGTTGGGTTGGTTTAAGGGATATGATAAGCTGGAATCATGCTAATCTTATTAGACACATTTGGAATCTTCTAATGAGATTCGAATCCATGTGGCTGGCCTGGATATTCAAATACTTAATAAAGAAATAATAATAATGTGGGTGTTGTGATTAATTGGAGAGAGAAAAATGGGACTACGCCAAAATGTAAAGAACCACTAAAATAATTACTACTTTACTTTACACATATGCATTATTTTTTACTATTTCTTAAATTTCACTTCATATAGTTCCAAGTAAAGATGATATTATATCACTCCCTCTCATGAGTTGCTAAGACAAAAAAAATCGGTCAATGGGCCGAAAATAATCTAGTATGTATATATAGCTTTTAATCATTTTGTTTTATTGTCTTTTCTTTTATGGACAACTTGTATGGCTATTACGGGGTCGTTTGTGCCCAAGAATTGGTTTGTAGAGAATTTATTAAGGGGAAAATGGAGAATAAGTTGGGGCAATTTGGTCTTTGTCAAATTAATTATATTTATTTATTTTTTTTATTTTTTTTAATCCAAGAATCTCCCTAATTTACTCGTCCAAACGGTCTATTTTTGTAATAGACAAGAATCCTCAATTCTCTAGCTATTCTAATTCTCTAGCTATTTCAATTCTCTCCGATCCAATTCTTGGCAACAAACGACCCGTTAACTCTCTAGAGAATTGAATTCTCTAAGGGGTCGTTTGTGCCAGAGAATTGAGGGGTGAGAATTGCCTAGAATTGAGCCTCATCCTAGAATTCTACTAATTCTATCGTTTGTTTTGCAAAAAAATGTTGAGAATTGCCTAAAATTAAATTCTAGGAGTGGGCCCCATTCTAGAATTCAGACCTCCTCCAAATTCTCTAATGACAAAGTGAGAATTCACATTCTAGGGTGAATTCAAAGTAAGATGACAAAAATGTCCTCATTATTGGGGATGTCGGAATTAAAGTTGGGGCATTTTGGTATTTGTCATATTCTTTTGTTTAATTTATTTTTATTTTCTAAGTCCAAAAATCTCACACATTCACTTATCTAAATGATTGATTCTCGAAGTAGCTTAGAATGCCAAAATCTCTCCAAACCAATTCTTGGGCACAAACGGCCCCTAAGATTTGGACATTCTAGGCTAGTTGGAGAATCAATTGTTTGGATGAGTGAATGTGTGAGATTCTTGGACAGAGAAAATAAAAATAAATAAAACAAAAGAATAAGACAAATACTAGAACACACCAACTTTAATCACTACATCCCCAATAACGAGGACATTTTTGTCATCTTACTTTCAATTCACCATATAATATGAATTCTCACATTGTCATCACAGAATTCAGTGGGGGGCTGGATTCTAGGATAGGCCAACTCCTAGAATTCAATTCTAGGCAATTCTCAGCATTTTTTTGTGAAACAAACGATAGAATTGGTTGAATTCTAGGATGAGGCCCAATTCTAGGTAGTTTCCACCCCTCAATTCTTTGTTACAAACGACCTCTACATTCTGATTTTGATTAAAAAAATCATACATTCATAAAAAGAAAATTGGTGGAAGCTGACCGAATTTCAAGCCCTACTAGTGACCAGATGTGGCATCAAAATAAAAAAAAATTATTAAAAATTAGTAAAACGACTCTTTTTTATTATTTTATTTAAACCATTAGATATTAAGCCTTTAAAATGTACTGTTTGACGAATCTTCCGTACAGGCAATCATGAGCATTCCAATTCCTATAACACCACAAGAAGACAAGCCCGTGTGGTTCCACTCTCCCAGTGGTCAATATTCCACCTCCCCGAGTTAAGCAATTTCCTTGAAATCTCGTATCAAAAAGGACAATGCTTTCGTAGTAGCCCCAATGGATCCAGTTGCTTGGCGAGCCATCTGGTCTCTGCGGATCCAACCAAAGCTGAGATTCTTCCTCTAGCGTTTCTGCCACCGAATACTCCTGACCATTGAAGCCCTGAACAGAAGAGGAATGTAACTTCCACCTTTGTGCCCAGTCTGTTTACGACAGCCTGAAACTCAAGAGCACATTCTTTTTAACTGCACTGGCACCAGGAGATTCTTTGCAATAACATCCCTGGATCTCAATGCCATTCCTCACACTCATCTGGTGATTGCTTGGCGATGGATTCTTTCTCATTGTCCTCAGGATGCTAGCCTTTGGATTTTGGCATGGTGGCGAGTGTGGAAGTCCAGAAATTGGGTGGTCTTTGAGAAATTTCAATCCTCACCATGAGCCCTGCATAGACAATTCACTTTTGACCGCGACAAACTTTCCCTACTACCACTCCCCGCTCCTCCAGCCCTGCCCCCCCCACCCCGCGCAATCATTTTGCTCTCTCCATGTTCCCCGTGGCTGAAGATTAATGTAGATGGTGCCATAGCCTCAGGATCGGGAGGTGTAGTTGGCTTGGTGGTTAGAGACTCTGTCGGGGGCCTCCTTTTTGCAACAGGTATTTCCTATCCTGGTCTCACCAACCCTTTTATCTTAGAATTATTGGCAGTTAGGGATGCCTGCTCTCTTTGCCATTTGATGAGATGGGAAGCGGTCGATATTGAGGGAGACGCTACCCAAGTCCAAATTGCCATTAAAAGAGGCCACTGAGATGTCGTGACGGAGGTGCCCTCTTGGTTGATGTCTGGGCCCTTCTAGATTTGCTTCCCCAGATCAGACTTCTGACAGTCACGCGTCAAGCTAACTCGACAGCCCATTGTGTGGCTCGCCATGGTCTTAGATGTCTCCCAAGCCAAGGAGTGGTAAACCTTTCGGCTTGGGCAGGCACTTCATTTTTACTCGTGTCTGGTTACCTCCTTTTCTCCTGCGGAAGTTATCTCTGGGAAAAAAATTGTAAAACAATGAAAAACGATTATGAGCCAAATATCATCCCACCATTCAATTTCCGAAAAGAAATCTCCTAGGGGTCGTTTGCTAAGGGTGATATTGGGTGATATTGATATCTATATCACCCAATATCAAGATATTCGAAATATCACCATTTTTTAGTTACTCAAATAGCATGATATTGGGTAATATTTTAAGTCGCAATATCACCCTTTGAATATTCACCTACATAGCTAAATTTCTGAAGTACTCCTGAATATCATTTTGCTGGACAGTTTTGCCCATGGTTAATCTGAATAATTACATCCATTGGGCCCACAACCCATTAACTCCACAGATGCTTATTCTCTCTCCTAGTACTCTTTCTTCGACTCTTCCCTCTTGCTCTTATTTTATGATTCACTGTTAATCTCCAAGTTCGCTATGGCTCTAAGAGCCCTTTCTCTCAGATTAATCTGAGAGAAAGATCGGACGGCTGCCATTGAATTTGAGATAGTGCATGCATCCAACGGCTGGGGGTTTTCCGGGGGTAGTGGGGGAAATGTTATCCAAATCTAATGATTAGACAACTCCCCTTTTCGAAATCTGTATTCCCCCAATGAGAAAGAAAATCCCGCCATCCCCACTCTCTTTCCTCACTTTTCCCCATTCTCTTTCCTCACTCTCTCTCCTCTGTTTCCTCTCCATCGCTGCAACGCCAGGAAGACGAACGGGTTACGCAAGGAAGGCGGTTTTCGGAGGTTAATCGACGAAGGATAAGGTTAAGCGACGGTTTCTCGACGGTTTTGGTAACAGGTAGGTCTTATTATCTTCTCAGGCAGTTAATTTTTTTACTATAAATACAAGCTCTTTGGTTGTGAAGTATTCTCACAATTTCTAGTAACTAGATAAACAATGGCGAAGAAGCAACAGAAGCTTAGAGCAGGGACGAAGTCCGAAGGCGGACGACAAGCTTCCGGCGTGTAGAAGGACAAGGGAAAACAAAAAGCACCAAGCCAGTCGTCTTCTAGGCTAAAGGGTTTGGAGAATCCTAAAACACCGACAACGGCAACGACATCCAAAAAAAGGAAAGAAAAGCCTACCCCGCCAGATTCAGACTCTGACTTCGATATCCCATTGGTGAGTACACGTTCCATAAAACATTCGTCTTTCTTAAGCCATTTGGGTAAGTTATGGAAATTTAGGTTGTTATTAACCAAACTTGTATTACCGTAACTATACTGATATTGGAGTGTTATGAGTACAGTATAGTTGTTCTATGAACTGATATTGGAGTGTTATGAGTACAGTATAGTTGTTCTATGAACTGATATTGGAGTGTTATGACTACAGTACAACTGTTTTATATGTGCGATTGCAATGTCCTTGTTCTGCTCTGTTACTATTGTATGAACTGCGATACATGCGTTATGCTTTTGTTACAGGTGTACTATATTATGTTATGTCTGTAACACATACGTTATGTGTGTGTTATGAGCATTTGTGTGTGTTATGAGCATTTCTTTGTCCCAGATGCAGAATGTTCATCGAAAGAAAAAGTTGGCCGTAGTACAAGAACCTACCATGAAGAGAAGGGCAGCGATCCAGTTTCGTTGCAAGACGAGGCCGCTGTTGAACGTGAACGGGAAGATTGTCCAGCATCGTAGGTGTAACACCATCCGCCGTGACCCAATGGATGCAAATTTCCACGGCCTCTTGGACGTGCAAGTTGATTTAATCAACAAAGAACTCTATGCTTTCTTGATTAGCTCGTACGACCCCACGACGAGGACAATTGTGTTTCCAAATGGGGAGGTCCTCACCGTTGAGCCTTCAGACGTGTCACGTGTGTACGGACTTACGGCACACGGAAATACAATCAACGTGGAAACGTGCCCAACTACAGAACGCAGAAAGTTTGAGGCAACATCCGGGTTAGACGGGAACAGGTATGTTATGGATCGTTTACATGCATGTTATGACATTCAGATCTTTTATGAGAAGTAAATTTTTTGAGTGTTGTACATTTGTTGTATCTGCCTTTGATATATTTTATGTTCCATGTCTCTACCAGGCACAGCAACGTAAAACTGGCAACCTCAAGAAAAGTATTGAAGAATGCCAAGACGGTCATGCATTCAGTAGGATGTTCATTCTGCACAGTTTGGGTACCCTATTGGTGTCTGGGAACTCCTGGAAGATATCGCTGAACTATGCAAAGTACCTGAACGAGGACTTCTCCCTCATTGGTCAGCTAAACTGGGGGAAGTACGTGGTGGACACACTTCTCCTGGGTTTAGATGAATTCCAGAGCAAGTTGTGCTACCCTTCTGGTGACTTCAACTTCCTTGTGGTGATTTTAAGGAGTATAGTTATGCAACTGTTATGACACAAGTATGATATTGTTTCTGTTATTTGCATACAGTTTCGGAGTTTAGTTTTGCAACTGTTATGCTACTAATATCAGTGCTATATGATAATGCTACTTATAACTAGTTACGATTACAGAAATTGATATGACGGTGTTATATACACAATATGGGATTAATATTGTTATTTTACTGTGTTTCTTGTAGATGCACTGCCTTCATATGGTGGACCTTGAGGGTCTGGAAGCTGCCACGGCTCCCACCTGTGGGTACTGGGATGATGGGCGTGTCAGCAATGCTGTGAAGATGATGAAGGGTGCCAATGGTGATTGGAAGTTCAAGCTTAAGAGCAGAGAAGGATTGAAGAGGCTGCCACTGTTTGAGACTCCTTGGATCGACGAGCTGTTTGAGTCGGTCCCCACGCAACCGACACAGGAAGTTGCATCCTCGTCTGAACCTCGTGTTGGGGCCATTCATCTGGACGGGTCGAGGGACAGTTCGGTACAAATGGTGGATGAATCATCTGCTGACTTAACACAAGTGAGTACCATCTAGCAACTGGTGGACATTATGAATACATTATATATATGTTATGTACCTGATTGGGTTTGTTTTCCTGAAGCTTGCCTTGCTGAAGGAAATTGCTGAAGCCGAGGTGAAGACCAGAATGGACCTGATACGTACACTCCGAGCAGAGTGCACGTTGTGGGAGGCAAGAGAGGCGGTTGTTGTGCAAGTGATTGAGAAGAAAGATGATGAGAAGACAGAAGATGAGAACAAAAATGATGACGATGACAAAGAGAAAAGTGAGGAAGAGGAGGAAGATGACGATGATGATGCAGACAAAGCAAACGACAATGATGAAGACGAAGACGAAGATGAAGACGACCCTGTTCCTGATAATCCTATTCAGGATAAGGGTGACAAAGCTGATAAGGCAGTCGATGACAAGAAGGAAGACTCATCTTCATCGGAGGAATCATCTTCATCGGAGGAATCATCTTCATCGGAGGAATCATCTTCCTCGGAGAATGATGACTCCGATGACGATGAGCAAAATGACGAGGACTACAAAGACAAAGCTGTAACACCGGGTGTTGGTGGGAGCAGGAAGTTTCTACTTCGTGGGGAGACGATCGTCCTTCGACAATTATCGCCTCCCACATCCGAGGACACTGACAGTCCTACATCGTCATCTGATGACAGTAATGGAGAGGGCCCCAGCGTTGGGGATATAGGCAAGGCAGCTATGGCTCAGGCAGAGAAGGAAATTCCCACTGAGACTGACACTGAGAGGCCACCAGCTACCATTGTGAAGAGAAATGTCTCGTGAAGGTGAAATCATACACTTCGGTACTGTATGAAAGACCGAAAACTGGGTCTAAAGTTATTGGGAGCCCATACGTGCTGGAGAATCGGTTACAGAAAGAACTAACCATGGATGAGAATATCCTCGTTAACTACGTGTTGCGGGAAGACAATCAGGTGTAAGTATTTTTTGAAACTTTTCTTTTACTGTTACCATTGCATTACATCACTGATTATATGACTTGACCAGAGGGGAGCTAATATGTATATTCCCCGAGAAGGGGAATTCATTGGTGAGGATGCAAGCCTCAACGTTGGCATACAATACATGGTTCTGCTCCAGTGTGGTGAACGCTATTGCCGATTATCTGAACAGACAACACATGGAACGGCTCGACAACATCACACGCATGTGTTTCCCTCTGGCTGTTGCGGTAAGTTGTTGATATGTTATTTGTATTTTCGTGTTATGCATGTGTGATGTGTGACAGGAGCATGATAGTTATGCTACTATTATGCTCCTGTTATGGAAGTGGTTATTGTATGATCAGTTGTTAGTGTGCCTACTTAGGCTACTGTTATGTTACGTTCACATTTATGTTATGCATGTTATATGTTAGGTGGCTGCACAGGAAGAGGTTGAAGAAAAGCATCTAGTGTCGCTGGGTGACTCTATTGTTATGCAACGGATGGCAGAATACATGAATCCAGACAATGTGCCTTGCTTGAAGGGCAAATCCTGGATGACCATGAAATATGTAAAACAACTCTTCCTGATCTACGGTTCTGTTATACCATTGATATATGGTAAATTTACGTGTTCTGTGTTGTTCATACAGGTTTTTTCCCAATCCATGGAGGCAATGATTATGAGCATTTCTACGTATTTGGTGTTGATTTTGAAAAGCGAGAAAAATTTATTCTCAACAGTCTGCCATGTGGGAAATCTTTCGAGAAAGACCTGGTGTTCAAGCCAACCGGTACGAGGTTGATGACGTACGCAAGGCCCCTCATTGCTTGCTGAAGTTGGCGTTGACATCAGTCCATTCCCGTGGAAAGTTCCGTCTACCCCAGTGCAATCGGACTCAAACAGTTGTGGCTTATATGTGGCAAGGTTTATGGAGCACTATATTGGTAGGTTCAAGGATGAGGGAAATTGGCAAGAAGTGGATGTCATGAAGCTGGAGCGGCTACGATATTTGTGCCGGCTAGTGAAGGATAAGTGGAACAAATGCCAACGCGACGTGGTTGTTGCAGCCCACAAGTACGATGACGAAATGCGTGCGGAGGCATGAGTGCAGTGGTCCATGGTGCGCTCACAAGCAAGGAAGAAGACGCGTGCAACAAGGAAGAAGAACAATAAAGCGTGATATGCTTTATTTATTAGTGTGTTAGTGATATGGTTTCATTTCTTTGTCCCTTTGTTTCTGAAACAGATCACCATGACTGGTTTTTATGGTATTTATGGTATGGTAATAGACTGGTAGTTATGAAACTTTTATGCTAAGGTACAGTTATGCCATTTATGCTATGATAATAGACTGATCATAACAAGTTCATAACAGACCCGTAATGGAGACATAAACCAGAACTTGCATCATACGCTAATCTTAATAGTTCATATTATCATCATACGCTACGCATAATAGTTCGTACAAGCATCATACGCTAATCAAAATACTTCATACAAGCATCAAACGGTAATCATAATGAAAAATAGACCGAACGCATAACAGTAATGTAAAAGATGCATAACATGGTCATACACGAAAAGACTTCACTACAACCTCCATGCTCTCACTACGCATACAAGTACGCCTTAGTTTCTGCAATCTGGAACTTCAGAGTCTCGATTTGTTTGTCCATATCTTTGATGCATTCTTCGAGTTCCATATTTTTGACAACCAGGTGGTCGTATACCTCAACCCCGTCATCCTCTTCAGGCGAGTTTCGGTTTTTAGTTTACACCACATCACCAGACGACACTTGCTTGATGTCTTCATGCACCCTAAGAAGTATGGGTAAGGTGTGCGCGTGGCGGCAAACGATGGGTATACATGATGCACCTTCGCGGGAAGGCCACAGTGACACATCGGGAGGACTTTCATCCCCCCGATATCTGCCAAAGAAAGAAAATATGAGGAGAGCCGAAGACAAATACTTAACCACAAATGTTATGGTTCATCGTACCTGGCATGGGGGCCTCAAGTTCTTCAAGCGTAGGGTACGTCGGCTGCACGGCGGTTCCATCGACAAGGTCGGCCATCCGAAAGGAAACAACAATAATTATGGTGTTCAAAATGGTGATGGTGTTTGGGATGGGAAGAATGGAGAGGGGATGGGTTCTTTGTTAAATAGACAGATGGGTAATTAATGGGAAGGTGGCCATCAAAGCTATTAGGTGAGACTCCACCTACCTGCATTTATGACTGCCAAACCTTACACCTGCATACGGAAGTGATACATGCACATACGAAAGTTATGGAGGCTTACCAAGGAAGCTACCAAGTTCATGACATATAACACAACTTCAGACTCATACACACCTATGAGTACAACGGATAAAGGATACGATCATCAGAACACGTGGCATAATAAAATCATAACAGTTCATAACAGACGCATAAAGGATACAAAAAACAACACAAAAGAGCCACAACTCGATGCCCACACTACGCGTACATGTTTTCCTTAGCTTCTTCGAGCTAGAACCTCAGAATCTCAATTTCTTTTTCCTTATCTTCGATACATTCTTCGAGTTCCATGTTTTTGAGAACCAAGTGGTCGTACGCCTCGACCTCGTCGTCCTCTCCAGGCGCATTTCGGTCCCTCAGTTTACACCACATCACCATACGGCATCTGCTTTCTGTCTTCCTGTAGCCTAAGAAGTATGGGTAAGGGGTGGGCGTCCCAGCAAACTTTGGGTACACACGATACACCTTCGCGGGAAGGCTACAGTCACATAGGGATCACTCTTATCCCCCGGTTATCTGCCAAATAAAGAAAATATGAGGATAGCAGAAAAACCATCGTAACCACAAATGTTATGGTTCATCGTACCAGGCATGGTGGCCTCAAGCTCCTGCAGCGTTGGGTACGTGGGCTGGACAGCGGATGCTTCGACAAGGTAGGCCATCAGAAGAAGGGAGATGATTCGAAATGCACAAAGGGGTTTCAGATGGGATGAATGAATGGTAAGGGGATGGGTGTACAAGAAACACTTATTTAAAGGTGTGAGCTTTCTTTTAATGGGTGGCCATAAAAGCAATTAGGTGAATGGAATCCACCAACCTACATTTATGACAGTCAGTCAACCCTTACAACTAACATACTTAATGAATACGGATTCCTGTCAACAGCAGACGTACAAGTTTCATAATGACTACGTAAACCCAGCATAACACTAGTCTGGAACCCTTAACAGTGCACTCAGCACTGTTATGGCTTGCAGACTAGCATCCCCCCAACAAAATATGGAATTCCCCCTTTACAATACAGAGTCTGTCCTAGTACAAGTTTCATACAGACTACGTAAACCCAACATAACACTAGTCTGGAACCCTTAACATTGCACTCAGCAGTGTTATGGCTTGCAGACTAGCATCCCCGCTAATAAAATATGGAATCCCCTGGAAGGCATAATGCCTAAAATCGTCGGTTGACACTCTTCTGCGATTGCAGGAGCTCGGTGAAGCTCGGGAAGGACGTAACTGTTTGGTTGTTGTCGAATATAGCTGCCAAATTGTCTTGAAGACGTGAAGCCTCGCCAGCACGTTCAATGGCGGCTTCCTTTGCACGTTTATGCTTGAATTTATTGTGCTCCTTCATGCGTGAGAGTTCCATGATCCCTTTCATGCGTTTGCTATTTTTGCTTGGTTTAGGTTGCTTTGGGAACTTTGTTGCAACCGTCTTCCCTATCCTCGATGTTGCTGGTGGTGTTGGCTCATTTCCAGCTGAACACGTGTTCACACCCCCACGAGGAGCCTCGTACAGCGCCAAGGCTTGTTTAACCTGCTCTGCTAATGCATCACCCGCAGCATCCACCATTTCTGACACTTCTAAGATGGGTAGGGCAGCCCGTAGGATGAATCCGAACTTGGCAAATATCCTAGTATAGCGTTGTTCCGACTCTTCCCCACGAGTGAGGGGGCGAGGGATGATTAATGACACCAGGTTGCGTTTAGCACCTCTCGTCCACCGATCCTTAATGTACCTTTGATCCAGCTTCTTGAACTTCTCATTCCTGAACGTGCCGAGCATATGCATGACTGTCAGGGAATGCCTACACAGAATGGCTATTGTGTCCCACCATCTACAGTCGCAAGACACTATGCCATCTCCAGGTTCAACCTTCACGACCCGATCATCTAGTCGCTCGTTTTCATGCATCTTATAACAAAGATATGATACTTGCCTAGGCGAGCTATCCGACACTTCTCCACTAGTGATGGGTTCTAACTGATACTCCTGTATCCGTGCATACTGTTCTTGAAAAATGGCAAACATCTTCGGCGTGTACTGAGTAGCAGCCTTGGTAACCACAACACTGTATTCGAAGTTATTCAAAGGCTTGCTGTTACGACTTGCGTACTCAGCTTCCCGCTCAGCACGACGTCGGTTTTCCACCATCCTACAGAAAGTTTGTCGTATAACAATCATATAACAAAAACATAACAGAAATACCACCATCAGAAACATGTCATAAAGCATTCATAACTACCTGTCAAAATGTGGGAAGAATTCAACCATTGTTTTATCTGCAGTCAAAGACCCACGTACAGTTGCGTTGCACGACTCAACTAGCTGCGTCGACACCATCCCGGCGGTGTAATGATTCTTCACCCACGCGGATGACCACTGTTTACGAAAATCGTGAATGAACTTACACCACTTGTGGCCCCATTCCCCTCCATCTGGGAAGCACTCCTTAATCATCATCTTCCAAGCACAATCAAAGTCACTTTCCGTGTCGATGTTGTAGAACAACATGAGTAGATTGCGCACGAAGTCCTGAGTACACACACTTGAACCAAGGTTTCTCCTAGCATTCTGGAGGATATGGAACGTGCATAATCCATGAAAAGTATCTGGCATCTCCTTCTTCAATGATGCAGCCATAGCCGCGTCCTGGTCAGTAAATATAGTATCAGGTGCCCTTTTCATGCAGTGGAGGAAAGTACGAAATAGCCATTGGAATGACTCAATCGTCTCGTCGAACATTAGACATGCGCCGAATACGACACCCTGATGGTGATGATTGAACCCTACGAACAGAGCTGCAAAGAAAGAGGCTTCGTTGTTATTTTGTACTCCATCTGTACACGTTATGGGGTCTTACAGTTTATCTCAAATGTAGGGAGGGATATGCTATGAACGTAGTACGAGCATGTTATGCTATAATTATGAACAAATTTTTGGGCTCACCTAACGGCCTGCAGTTTCTGTTCGTGCGGTATGTTGTGTCGAAGGTGATCGAGTCACTGAAAGCAGCGTAGTCGTCCTGCATTTGCTGGTCGGCCCAAAATATGTTTGCCATGTCCTCCCTCGCATCAACTTCAACGTTATAATAGAAACCAGGGTCATACTCCTTTTTTCCACGAAAGTACTCATTGATTGCGGTTTCCTCGCCGTACATCATCTGCCTCTGCGGATCTTGCCTAAAAAGTTCTTCAGATCTACCTTCGTACACCCGAAATTAGCTTCCCCGCCAAGATGTCCACACAATACATCCCAAGATGACCTCAGAGGTATTCCAGCGTTCTTGTTAACTTGAGCCATTGCTCCAGTTGCAGTATCCATCTTCCTGCTTGACTTCATCATTGGCCTCAACTCTTCATTGTTAAACTCATGATTATGCTTCGCTACCCATTTATATATCTTGTATTTGTCTTCGTACTCGTCGTACTTCATACGAATTTCTGCCGGACATCCAATCTGAGTTTCGGGTCTGAGTCGTTCCAGCTCCGGGACAGGATCTGGATCCATGATTGCAGGCCCAATTTGAGCCTTAGGTTTCAGCTTGTTGTCCTTTTTCCATTTACTCTTGTTGCACGCATATGAAATGTACCACAACTTCCCACTGTCGTCTCCCTTCCTCCCAGAAGTAGATCGGTAAGATATTCGTGTGTCGAACAACATACGTCTACCGTAATCTGCGTAAAATCTCTGGCAATCGTCAAGATTATCAATCCTCAATTCCCGCCACACGTCCTCATTCTCCGGTCCCACTAATCCTCTATCTACCTCGCCATCTGTCACGTAAATAAATTAGAGGTACATATATGTCATGCCTTCGTTACGTAAACTATATAACATCACTGTTATGACACGAAACTGTTATGCACGACTGAAAGTTAAGTCCTTTACTAACATGTTATGCCTGTGTTACATTGACTGTATGCCATCAACCTAATGACAAGAAATTTTTATTCAGGAGTGAAATGTTAACTACTTACAAACATGTTATGTTATACATACGCAGACTGTGTTCTCACAACTGTTATGACACAATTATACATCCTCAACAGGGTATGCTGTTATGTGATGGATATGCAAACATTATATGTATGCATGGGTCAAGAACTTTCTGTGTATGAACACGTTCACCATGCCGCCGCATTAAAAGAGAAAGCCACGAAATACAAGATTCATAAATACAACAGCAAGCATTAAAAGCTAAACCCTAAACACATTTAAAGCTTCCATGTTCGATTTCCAGATTTCAACTACCAATCATGGGGAGTAAATACTTAAACCTAGTACATACAAAAAGGAAATGTTCTTACAAAACCCTAGAACATTTGAAGTCATATTACCATTAGCATTATGCATTTCATTCTCTTCGTCGAGCACACTGGGTTCCTTTTCATTCTCTTCGTCGAGCACAATGGGTTCCCTTTCATTCTCATTATCTTCGTCGAGCAGTATAGGTTCCCCTGAATGGCCACCATGGTCTTCGTAGCTCGTATTTCCACATTCGTCACCTTCATCGTAAGAACAGTCGATCACAATAACCATTTCGGATGAAATATATTTGTTATGATGGAGTTACAATGAAGCTTTTGGGAGCTGCAAAAGAGCTATGGAGCTCCTTCCATGGCTGAAGAAAGAGAAAAGGAAGAGAGAGAAGTTGACAGGCTATTGAGTGAAAAAGGCATTTCTTGTCTTCCTTAGCAAGCTGGTGCTGACAAGGCTGACGACATGGTCCCACTGCAATAGGAAATTGTCAGCCTTTACTTGACCATTATGCCCCTCGTAGTGTTCAGCTGTCCTCCAACCGTATGATCAATTTCCACATAATCCAACGGCTACGCGCGTCTCAGATCCATCTGAGAGGAAGGCCTCTCAGATTGATAGCCGAACTGGTTAATCTCAGTATCTCCCTACTGTCTTCCTTCTCTCCTTCATCATTAGCCACCTCAATCTCCACCAACTCGCTGGTCGAATTGGAATCATCATCAGCCAATTCACCCTCCGCCATCTCCGCCTCCAGATCAAGGACCCTGTCGAAATCAATGGCTCCAAGATCCCTGCTTTCGATTCCGCGGGTCCGCCTATGTCACCTTCCGTCGAGACTGTCTCACCGGCTCCCAGCTCTACTCTTGGTCTCAACCTTCCTTTCGAGTAAATAATCAGTCGTTCCTTGATTTCTCATTCTTCCTCTCACGATTGCAGGTAAGTTGGAGTTCGTGACTGGTTCAGTTAATTCAGTGTTTGGATGGTCAACTTCCGGATACTCTGTTGAGCATGCCAACTGTTCGATTAAAGTCATGAATGAACGTGTGAATTGAGGAAACCTGAATTGAGTTCGTAATTGATTGGAGGGTAGTGAATTCGCTTATAGAGAGTAAAATTCCACAAGGTCAATTTTTTTGTTTCCTCCGATGTTCATCTGTTGGGTGGGATCATCTCTATTTTTCCTCTAACTCATATACTCATGCAATTGGGAAGTCACAAATGCTAGGTTGAAGAAGTTGTCGTAGTGCAATGTTTGAAGAAGTTAGTTTCATGATAATGTTGATTGTTTGCTTCATGCTGATGCTGATTGTATCTAGCAGTAGTTTGGCGATTCTGCAAATTTTTTAATGAAGATGATTCTGCAGTTTAAGTGAACTTTGTACAACATGCTTCAGATTAGGATTACCTATCTCAATTTCAGCAAGGGCATCATGGATTTGATGTGTTTACTGATTTCGTATTCTTTATGGAATAAACGAGATTATAATCTTTGTTGAACTGGCTCCTCTGGCATTTTTTTTATTTTGTACAACACTGCTGCTATGGACATATGGTATTCCTCATGAATGATACAATTTAAATTTAATGGTCACCATATGCTTCTTCGTTACTTAAATTCAATCTACAAGTCCTTGTACTTTCAATTCAATCTACATCAGGAACCTAAAGGGATAACAGAGTTGTGGTCTTTAACTTTAATAGATACATGAAATCTGGGTAATAAACCCTTAAACCTAAGAAGAAAGCGTCAACATTTGGTTGAGTTTAATGGGTATTAACACCTAGCTAGCTTTGTAACATTATTCAAATTTAAATAATAAAATGAGGGCAATGATGCAATTGCACTTATTATTACTCCATATCTTACTCAATATCACTCCGAGTGAAAGAAAGCCCAAACATCCCGAAAAGCCCAAATCAAAACCTCACCTTTCTGGAAGAGAAATGACTCTCATTCATCAACTGCCCACAAACCAAAACCCCTTCTTCTTCTTCTTCTTCTTTTCTATCTGCACCGTTCCGGGAGAGCAATGTTGCGCTCCATTGATTCTCGCCTCAGAACCGTCCGCTTGCCTCTCCGTACGTTTCTTTACCCTCAACTGAACCCTAATTCCACGCTCAGTCACCTTCCTCTCCCTCAGCTCACTACTCGCTCCGATTCCCACTCCTACAGCACCTTCAAGACCTTTGCCGTCTGCTCCTCTCCCTCTTCTCCCGCTCTCTCTTTCTGCAATGGCCACCGCTTCACTGTCGTTATCGCCTCTGGGAGGTGGTCCCACGGGATCTCCAGGTGCGTTTCTTCGCCCTCGCAGCAGCAGCCGAATACTAGCGTTGAGTGGAGTGAGCCGATATCGTGCTCTGACGCTGGAGATGGCACGGTGGAAGTTGAAGATGGAGGTGGTTCCGTGGAGAAGGATTCCAAGCCAGCCATTCCTGTTCGTGCTTGTATCTTCTCTACTAGGTTGGCATTTCTTAGCTTCCAATTTTTCTTCTTGCATTTTAACTGCATCCAATGCATCATCATTCTACCATGCAACTCTGTAGGACCTAGTTTGATGCTAATGGACATACATACGGAAACTCTTTGCCATTGTTGTTTCTAGTGTGGATTTGAAGAGCTTAGTGGAACAAAACAAGCCCAACTTTGTACCGCCCACATCTCGTATGACTAATTATGTTCTTCTCAAGTTTGGGGATCTATCAGTATCAAGTGTAAGTTACTTTCTGCTCTTGGAAGTAATATTTATTCGAACAATAATAGTTCTAATAGTGCTGTCTATGAACTGTTTTAGAGTTATGGTACTTGTATTAGCGGAAGTGATTGCTGTTACATGGTGGTATTTCAATATGGATCCATCGTCTTGTTTAACGCCCGTGAACATGAAGTGGATGGTTACTTAAAGATCGTCAGAAATCATGCGTCGGGATTGCTTCCTGATATGAGGAAGGATGGTAAGTAAGCTGAGGTTTTTTGTCTTGATCAATGGTCCATGACAAACTGTACAACCCTGGTTTTTAGTGTCATCATTTGCAGTCTGTAAGTGACGATAACTTTGTCATCCTGTTTTGTTCCATAAGAGTATGAGGTGAGAGAGAAGCCTACTCTTGACACTTGGATGGAAGCTGGGCTGGATCATATAATGTTGCAGTATTTGAACATTGATGGGATACGTACAATTGGTAGTGTTCTTGGTCAAAGCATTGCCCTTGACTACTACGGACGTCAGGTAAATGTTCTGTCGTATTTGAAGCTTGTAAGAATCCAACTTTTTGGGCTTTCTTCATTTGTAATTTTGATTACTCATCAGGTCGATGGAATGGTTGCTGAATTCACGGACATTAACCGTGGGATGGAGAAAACTGGAACATTTTCCATGGACAGTAAAAAGCTTTTCCAGTTGGTTGGCAAAGCTAATTCCAATCTAGCGGACATCATTCTTAAGCTTGGGCTTTTCGAGAGGTACTATTGTTGTTATAGTGTTTTGAATATTAAGGGTTTGTTTTCCGGCATGGATTTGGGATCTGTTATTGAGCAATTCTGCCGCATTGGAAGCAATTTAGTTTTTTTTGTATGGTTGAACTGAGTATGAAGGAAGCAATTTAGTTATAGTCTTATAGAGCATGATTGAATTCTATTGGGATTGGGACTGCTTCTTCATTAACAGATCGGACATTGCATGGAAAGATGCCAAATACGGTCAGATATGGGAGTACCTAAGAGATGAATTTGAGCTAACTCAGAGGTTCGCAAGTCTGGATTTCAAGTTGAAGTTTGTTGAGGTAGGAGTTGGTTTTTGGTTCTTCTGTTCTTGGTTATCATAAGCTAAAACGAAATTGGAATGAGACCATACATAATCAATCTTTGTTGTTTGTGTATGTGCAGCACAACATCCGCTTCCTGCAAGAAATTCTGCAGAACAGGAAATCGGACTTTTTGGAGTGGCTCATCATCGTGTTGATTAGTGTTGAAATAGTGATTTCTGTTTTTGACATTTCACACAGGTCCGGATTCAATTTGATCTAGTCTAGAACTAGAAAGAAAGAAAGTATTCTTCTAGCTATAATAATCTTCTTCTACCAAACAAAGCTATAACTCCACTTGTCCTCACTTCTTCTAACAAACAAAGCTTTTTTTTTTTTTTACATTTGAAAAATTGGCGCCTTTGTATCATATTACATTTCATGTGCTTGGATTACTTGTAATTGTAAATAAATAATATAACGATTAGAAATTGTTGTGTTGCTTTATCAGTTTTGACAATCCAGTTTAATCACACATATTCGTAACTGTTTCAACTGTATGTACTTGGCAATACAATTGTTTTTAGTGAAAATGGTATTTGTTCCACTCAAATTGTACGCCCAATGAGGTTTGAATCTCCTACTTTAGGACCAAGGGTTGTCTGGTCTGTTGCTTTAGGGCAAATGGTTGTTTGGTTTGGTTTGGTTGTGCTTGCCATGATCTGTGATAGTGAGCTGAGGAATAATGTAAGCAAATGGACAAGAATAAGCGGTTAATTAGAGCGATATGAGGGAATGTTCTATGTTAGTGTTAGCCTATCTAGGCCTTGGGGTCAATGCAATATTTATAGATTGAGATTTGAGTGTGGTGGATACTTTTCATTCATAGATGAGATCAAGATAATCTCAACTGTGATATGAAGACAATTTATCTAGGTCATGCTATGCGGATCGCTACTTCAGAAAAGGAGAAACCCTAGTTGTTTCAGCTAGTAGGGTTTTACTTATGGGCTTTTGGGTCTAGCTAATTGGATCAGGTGGTCGGTCGCATACTTACTAAGTGGTCTTGGTATCAAACTACCGTCCAGGCCGCCACACCGTCTGGGCGAAGCGATCGACCCATAACATGAGTCCATCACCTCAATTGGCTCATTAACCGTCCAGGCCGCCACACCGTCTGGGCGAAGCGATCGACCCATAACATGAGTCCATTACCTCAATTGGCTCATTAATTGCCCCCATGCTTGTCGAATGACTTAGGCATGGCAATAGGCTTTTTAGTCATTTAACATGTGCCGAACGATGTTTTTCATGAAACCATCCTCTGAATGTGCTTTGTAAGTCAGGGAAAGATTTTGAAATCTTGAATATTGTCTATTGACACGTGTTAAACCTAGTCTCAGACCTATCCCTAGCCAAGATGTTTCACCTTCTCCGACCTTCCAATATGCCTTTTCGCCTTCTTTATTTTTTCTCCAAATGACCTTTCAACTTCCTTCAGCCAACTTCCCTCAGCTCTATCATAACTCCCTCACCCTCACTTCTTTACATCTTCCATCCAACTTCCTCTAGTTTTTCACCAAGTCCTTGAACACAAAGCTTCCAACCTTTGCCACCATGTTAAAAGAATTTGACATTTTCTCACAATGTCTTGGTAAGTGAACTCTAACTTCACTTTGTATTTATTTGTACACTAAATAAGAATCACCTTGTATATTAGAAAGATTTCTCCCTAATGGGTTCTTATAGCAACAGCCAAAAAATTTCTTTGTCCCCTTCCTTGGGGAAGATTTTGAAAACACTCATCCCAAATCACTATAGTTGAACACAATTTTTGTTGGGGGATTTGATGTGTGAATGAAGGAATGAGCTAAGTGGTGTTGAATACCACATTGCTAATTGATGGGAAAGTGGAGCTAGATATAAGAAATCAAGCCCACTAAGGTTGGCAAAAGGCTTGAGATGGTGATGGGCCCTCGCGTCGTCGTCGCTAGGGCTGTATATGAGCCGAGCCGAGCCGAGCTTTGGCCAAGCTCAGGCTCGGCTCAATAAGGAATATAGCTGGCTCAAGCTCGGCTCAAGCTCGATTCGAGCTTGAAGATATGAGCTCAAGCTCGGCTTGTTAGAAAAAATTAGAGCACGAGTTCGGCTCAAAATGAGTGTTAACAAGCCAAAGCTTGATAAAAGCTTATCGAGCTTAGCTTGAACTCAAATTGGGCCATAAATTCTAGGCCCTTTCAAGCTCAAGTTAGGGTCAAAGCCCATAAAAATTTACTTTAATGATCCATAGACCATTCAAGTCTCTAAATTGAGACTATTCATCTAAATGTCTAGACCTTGTTATTTATAAGTCTTGATGGCTTCCTTCCTCCCCTAAACCACCAATATGGTATTGCTGAGGGCTACAACAACACCACCTTTTTAGCTAGAAATTTCTACTCTTTAATCAATGTCGAGCCAGCTCACGAGCCTACCGAGCTGAGCTAGGGTAGGCTCGGGCTCAGCTCATTTACTATCGAGCCAGCTCGTTTACAATCGAGCCGAGTTACGAGCGAGCTTTTTAGCCATTTTTCCGAGCCGAGCTCCGAACTGCTCGCGAGCGGCTTGGCTCGTCAACAGCCCTAGTCGTCGCCTCGCCTCGGATTCGGATTCGGTCAAAAGATTTGCTTTGATTCAATTCTTTTGCTACCCGGCCGACTTGGTTTGACCGAAAAGTCCTCCAGAGTTTGTGGTTTGAACCCAAACTGGAACCATGTTTTAAACCGGTTAGTCGCGAACCGACACGATTCAAACCAGCCAACTGCCCAACTGCCAGAAGGCACCCCTTCATTTACTATAAATAGCAGATCAGTCCCTGCACTTTCTCCTATAGATTTTTCCCTTCTCTAAACTTATTCTCTACACAAAAAGCTCTATGCATTCATTGTTTTCAAAGGAATCGAGTCGTGTGATTGCGTCGTTCGTCGAGTTCGCCGATCACTTGCGTTTGCATCACCACTACGCATGTGAGTATCCGTTTTATCCTGGGAGAATTGATTCCGTTAACCTTGGGTGACGTAGAGGAGAATAACAATTCTTAAGGACAGATCGTGAAGTCGATCGGCTCAAATTGTCCTTCTGTTTGCATGCTTGTTGTTGATCTTGTTTTGCAGTTTTCGGTACCAATAATTTTTAGTCCGAAAATCAGGTGTCACAGTTATAATATAAATCAAAACCAACAAACAAACTATAAAATCACAATAAAGAAGAATCATAAAACAAAATCAAGCGAAAACTTCAATGATTCAAAACCAAATCCAACAACAACCATAAATCCAAATCCTCAACTTAACATAAACATAGAAAACGCCCCAAATAGTCAACAAAATCAAGCGACTTCAAACGATGTCAATGCTTTTCCAATTGATCCAGGGTAATATGAGTGCAACTGTGGAACATAGATTCAATATTGATGCAATGGGCACCTTGGGAGATCAATTGAAATTGGAATGGTACCGTGGGGATCCTCACTATTCCGTCGACCATGACGTGTTTGAGTTCTCTACACCTACGTAATCTTCAATTTTCGTTCTCCACAGCCATTCTTTCATGGTTAGAATGAACGACCCTCCTTTCTCTTACGTCTTCCTCGAATTTTCCTCCTCCACCTTCAACCCCGCCTAAGCAGCAATCTCTTTGAACCCTCAACCCTCTACCGACTTAAGATAATTGTTGATGGCGCATTGGCAGCCCCAAATGGAGGGACAATTGGATTGGTCAAGATTGTCGTCGATGGTGCGACACAACAATCTTCGGTGACCACCCCACCTGCACAAACAAGGGAAAATAGGGGTAATCATGTCGTGAGGTCTATGGCTACCCTCCTGTTCGTCCTTCACATGATGATACTTCATTATGATCATCCTCCTACAACCACCATGCGACAATAGGATTTTTGTTGGGAGAGACGCTTCTTTGAAAACTGCACAGAGGGACTCCAACGAGAAGTCGCTGGGGCGATCTAGATTACAGGCATCGAGTCGCGGCCTTGGAAGCAGGAGGATGGTCGCAGCGACCGATGCCGCTGATTTCGAGCTAGGTCAACGGCTCAAGCAGGAGGTCAATGACAAACCCCATCAAGAACTCCAACATACTCACAGGAAAGCCTCAATCCGATGTCGTCCGCGTAAAATAGCTTGAAATTCCAGGAAGCTTCATCATTATCGCCGCCTCCGCCACCGTCGGGGCGTCCGCGGAGGACGATGACGGGATTAAATTTTAACTTCCATATTTATTTAGACGAAATAAAATTTTAGGTTTCTTTAAATATGATGATATGGCAAAATTTGCCACATCAGCTGATTTAATAATTTGAAATTTTTAACTTCCGTTAACTTGGATGGAAAAGTTAACGGAAATTAGGAAAGTGGCAGATTTGGGTTTTTCGAAAGAATTGGCTAGATTTGACATAAACTCAAAAGGTTTGGCTAGATTTGTGTATTTGTCCTTAATTAAAACGTTTGCCCAAAACTTGCTTTAAATTCTTGGATCAAGACAATTGGTTTGGTCCAATTGATTTAGGACCCCGATCCAACGATTAACTCGAATCTCTTTTAACCTGAATGGTCCAATTCCAATATTTATACCCCTCACTCATCCATTCAATTCAATTGTGTTTTTCATTTCTCGTTGCTTCGATTGAATTGCTTGACCCATATTGTCATGCTCTTTGAGCCAATTGCCTGTTGTTGTTGACCGAGGCTGACTCAAGTCCCTTTCTTCTTTGACTATTATTGTTGAATTTGACCTTCAAGGAACTTACACCTCAAACCCTCCCACTTGAGCATTTCCCTCTTAACAAGTAAGCCAAACAAAAGAACCCTGAGAACTATGACCCTAGCTTGTTAGGTATCTTTGATAAGGCCTCTTGGCCCCAATCAGGATGCCAAGTCGGAGGGGAGTTTGTCTTTCGTGAAGAAATTTATACTCGTTCCTCATGCGCTTTGGGGGAGAAGTGTTCTTCTTTCAGCGTTACTCGGACGCCCAGTGGGAGGCGAGTTTGTCTTTCGGGAAATTTACACTCGTTCCTCTGACACTTCGGGAGCAAAAATGTTCTTCTTTCATGGGGAAAGTTCAAACACTTATGCGGTGTTTAATGGACGCCTAGATTATTTTGGGTTTCATTAGCTTGAACTGAACCGCGTAGAGTGTTATTGATTAAAAAAGCAAAACAAAACATGCCCACCATACATGTGGGATCTTCCTACAAAACTTTTAAAATTGGGGGCTCCTTCTTCATGTTTAGGCGGTTGGGATAACCTCATACTTCCTTATATATATGCATGGTGTTCCATATTTAGAGATTGGATCTCCTGTTAAGCGTTGTAACTTAAATGTGCTGGGGTCGACCAACTCTCAGACTTTGTATGGGCCTTCCCAATTGACGCCCAACTTTCCCTCACTTGCCACTGGGAGAAAGATTTCTAATTACCAAGTCACCCTCGGCAATGTGATGTGGGCGAAGGTGAGGGTTTATTCTTCGAGCTAACTTTGTTTTCTCTTTGATAAAATGTATTTGTCTTATCTCCCTTCTTTCTTCCAACATATCAAGGGTATGTTCGAGGTCATCTTGGTTATCTTAGTCATCAAATCCTTAATTTTTTAGCTGTGGCAAACTAACTTTAGTGGAAGAACTGTTTCAGTCCCATACACTAGCGTGTACGACTTTTCTCCTATTACGGTCTTGTAGGAGGTTTGATGTGCCCAAAACACATGGGGTTCCCTTGGCTTCATAGACTTTTCTCTTCAGTCGGCTGAGAATGATCTTGTTTGACACCTTAGCTTGTTCGTTCGCCTGGGGGTATGCCATTGATGCTAGCTCGACAATGATCTTGTAACCTTGACAAAATTTGAGAAATGACTCGTAGCAATTGAGTTTCGTGATCACAAACAAAACCCTTAGGAATGCTGAATATTGAAATTATATTCTTCATAAAGAACTTCTAAATTTTTTGAGCGGTATGTGCGATAGAGGTTTGGCCTCTATCCATTTGGTGAAATAATCTATCGCTACCACTACAATTTTTCTTTTGCATGTCACCTCGAGGAAAGATCCCAACAAGTCCACTCCCCAGAAATAAAACAGCCATTGAGAGACTATTGGTTGCATTGTTGTCACCATGAGATGGTGTTGGTTGGCAAATACTTGACACTCACTACAAAAAAGGGGGTTTAGCGTCGCTTGAAGGGGAAGAGCTTAGCGTCGGTTAGTAGTGTGTGTATTGTGCGGTATAATTCATATTGAATCCCATGAATGAAATTGCGGTTTGTAGGTTTGGATGTTGGCACTAGAAGAGTATGAGATAAGGAGCTGAAGTGGCCAAATGATTTTGACCTATGATACAGGTTTAGCGTCGGTCAAAACCGACACTAAAATAACCTGTAATTTGCATCGGTTCTGGGGTTTGGCGTTGGTCATAAACTGACGCTAATAAGTCAAGAGTCAATGACTGGACTGGTCAACTGTTGGCGTCGGTCTAAAAAATGACGCTAAATGTGGTTTGGTTTGCAATCAGACCGGTCTAGTCAAGCATTTAGCGTCGCTTGTTACAGGATTTAGCGCCGTTTCCTTTATGACCGATGCCAAATTTTAGTGTCGGTAGAATTGGCGTTGCTTTGTCGAACGACGTGAAAATATTTAGGGTCGGTCGTTAATCGACGCTAAGATAGACGGATTATTGTAGTGACTTGTGGAAATTCTTGACTATTCTTTTAGTGTCTCTTTGTATGGTGGGCTAGTACCTTGATGATGTACATTATTCTCTATTCTTCAAGTTCCTAAGTGGGTTCCACAGACGTCGTTATGTATTTCCCTTGGCACATAATCAACATAATTGTTCCTAGGAATATGCTAAAGATTGGCATATTATCCCCTTGATCATTGTACATCTGGCGGTTTGTCTTTGATCTTTGATTGCCATGTTCTTTTATTCTAGTAAGACATCATGTTGGAGGTATGCTAAGATTGGCATTCGCCATTCGACATTGACGTTGGCATTTTGCTCTTCGATAGACATACCTACTCTTCCTTCCTTTTCAACCTCCATGGTGACCATTCGTGGCTCTTCGAATGTCATTGCAGTGGATAGTTTAGTCAAAGCGTCTTCATGTGAGTTCTTTTCTCTGAAGATCTGGATTATGATTGGTTTATCAAAGCTTCTCACTGCTTTTTGTGCCTCTTTGTGATATGGTAAGAGTTATTCTTCTCTCATCTCATACGTACCATCAAGCCGGTTGATAACGATGGTGAAGTATGAGTATGCCTTCAGTGCTAGGATACCCATTGCTCTGGCTAAGCATAGCCCTACTATGAGTGCTCCATATTTTGCGTTTTTGTTGGTTCATGGGATGGCAAAGCTTAGAGCCACCTCGTGTAAGACACATTAGAGAGTTTTAAGGACAATGAAAACCCTTTTTTGCAAGACAATCCATCTATGAACAATTTCCACATGGTTTCTCTACCTTCAGTGTTAGCCATGCATCCTTCGACTATGAACTCGGCTAGGACCTGAGCCTTGATGGCTGTTCGCAGCTGATATGTGATGTCATATTCGCTCAGTTCTACCTCTCAATTCGTCATTCGTCCTACAATTCTCATTGAGCGTAATGCTGCTTTTATAAGGAGATTTGTGACCACGCACACTATGTAACATCCCGGTTCTGAATAACTGGTTTGAATTAAAACTTTGGTTGGTTCTTCGTGGGGTAAAGCTGAATGGATTTCTAATTCGAATTAAGTGGTTAATAGTTGGGATTTAATGATGAACCTTTTGGGTTAATTAAATTCAAGTTAACCATCAAGTCGGTGTACTAAACTGTTCGGTCGGATCAAGGTAGGTTCGACCCAAATATTTGGGTCATTTTAATTATGTTGTTGGGTTGCTGGATTAAGAAAGGAGGGGAGAGAGGCCTTAAGCCCGTTCGGGCTGCGGTAGCTAAACAAGAGGGAAGGGGGAGTTGGGCAAAAGGCCCACTCCTTTGTTTCTTTTCCGCTCAGCAAAATAAAGAAGAAGAAGAGAAGGGTTTGGGGCTTTTTGGAGGGCTAGGCACAAAAAGAGAGGGGAACAGAAAACGAGGCAGTGGAGGCGGCTGAAGAAAACGTGGGAGCGAGAGAGAGATCGAGCCGATATTCGAGGTAAGCACGAACGCCAGAACGAAGGGGGAGTTGGGACGATTCTGTGTTCAACGAAGCCTAGAGGAAGAAGAAGATAAGAAGCACGACGGTCTTGATTGGGGTTCGGTCGAGGAACAAGAAAGGACGGAGGAGGATGGCGTGGAGCGGCGGCGATAGTTTTCCATCGCGTTCAGAAGTTCTGGGAAGCGAATAGTGGGGACAGACGTTCCCGACAGTGGTGGCGTGGCGGATGCACGGGTTCCAAGATAACGGGAGTGACGACGACGGCGGTCGGAGGCCTTGCCGGCGTTGAGCAGCTCGTCGGAGAAGAAGGATGACCTCGGGCCAATCCTCGGAGAGTTTGGTGATCGTTCAGAATTTATGGGAAGTTAAGTGGCCTTTGATTCATTCATGGAACCTTAAGGCTTGTTTTGGAATTTGAGGGTAAATAGTTGAGTTGGTCCCTAACTGTGTTAACTGTGACAGATGAGGTTTTGGGCAGAGTTTGGTAACTTTCTAAAGTTCTGGACAGAAATGCTTAACTGGAAAAGTTGAGGGACTATGCTGGAATTTCAAGAGAAATGTTCTGTTCTGTCACCAGAAAGTTCAGAGAGTGGCAGTTTGGTATTTTAGCCATAACACACTCGTTAGAGCTCCGATTGACGAACCGTCAGGACCGGTGGAATCAGGACGACGAAACGGACGTTCTAGAACAGAACTCAGAGGCTGATTTTAGGCTAAGGTGAGGGCTTAGCGTCGATAGGTAGAGACGTGAGGAATTACAATCCGACATAGTAATTAATAGGGATGCATGAATTGGAGAGTTGAAAATGGTTGTGTATTAGATGTTTTATTTATTAATCGCTGATGTGCTTATGTGTAGCTTCAACTGGTGGTGATATGTGATGCATGGTTTGATTGTTTAAATGTATAGTTGACTGATTCGATTGAATGGTTGATTAGGTGGCTAGAATGAGGGTTTAATTCCTGAATGCACAAAATATATATTTATACGTGGCTGTAGAATGTTGGTTGCAGGAGGACGGCCCTGCCAATGTGGGGTCGTCCTAACGATGAACATGAGGGTGGCCCTAGACCTTGCGACATGATCACCCCTTTGCTTTTATTATTGCAGGTGGGGTGGTCGGTAAGGCTAGCAGCCCGCCCGTAATGGGTGTTGATTTGTGATGAGGATTTGTGATGTTGATTTGTGATGTGGATTTGTGACGTCGATTTGTGATGTGGAATTAGGAAGTGGAATTGTAAAGTGGAATTGGGAAGTGGATTTGTAAGGTGGAATTAATCAAATGGAATTGGGTAAATGGAATTAAAATGATAGAACTGGAAGGAGCCAGCGTTACCCCAATTGTGTTTCACCCACCGACGGACTGGTGGTTAGGGCCTACCGACGGACTGGTAGATTAGTCTCCCGACGGGGAGTGGAATTGTGGAATTGTGGAATTATGGAATTGTGGATATGTGACGTGTTCCTCATGCGGAAGGGGAGCACGAGGCTGGTGGGGTAGCATGGGAACAACTCCTTATGGCGCCTAATTTACTCACCTAGTTAAATAAAATGTAAGCCATTGTGTGTGTGTGTTGTGTTGGATGCGAATGTGAGCTGATATGTGATGTGTGGTTGGATCATGTTGATGTTGGTTTTATTTATGACGATGTTGATGTTGGTTTTATTTATGATGATGTTGCTGCTGGATTGTTTATGAGTATTGAATGATATTGTTGGGGTGGTGCATGATGGGAATAGGGGTAGACGGATTAATGTTTGATCACCTAGTACTATCATATTAGGTTGTTAAAATGAACTAATGGAAAGTGTGAGTCCCATTGTTGTATTCCAATGTGGGAGTCTGGGATGCTCCCTAGGTAGTTCGACGCATAGTTAAAGCCTAGTGGGTTCACTCAGTTTCATTAGGAAATTGATCCCCTCTTAGTCTCTCTTTTCAGTTAGACGTAGTTGATGAGCTGAGTTCGGAGCAGCAGTGTGGTAGTGGAGCTTGGAGTCGAGCTAGAAGACTAAAGGATGGTGACCGAGGTCGAGGATGTAATTTTATGTGATTTTATTTCAGTTGACAACTTTGAGAATTTAAAATGAGATTTATTGACGTTGTTGTTTCTGAGATTTGAATATTCGTGGTTTAAAATGTATTTAAATGGGGATCGTCTCTTGTCTTAATGGGTTTGTTTTATCGGTTTTATTTCTTCTGTTTTCGTTTTGTTTTGTTTTTTTTTGCTCGATTCATCACTAGTGACGCTCATAACCGGGTCTATTCGGAATGGGTGTTACACACTACATGTGACTGGAAGTATGGTCGCAGCTTTCTTGCAGCAGTAACGATGGTGTATGATCTTTTTTGTGACTAAGTATCTTTCCTTCACACCAACCAGTGTTTTGCATGTGTAGAAGACTAACTGATCTTCAATGCCTTCTCATCGTACTAGTGCAGTGTTACATCATGTCTCCCTCTTTGGGTGCTAACACCACGTGCGGGGTTGAGAGGAAAGCATTGATTTCTTCGAACGCTCGAGAACATTCCTCGGTCTAGGCAAACTTGGACGCTACTTCACTCAACAACGTTAGGATTAAATTGATTGATAGCAACTAGACGCCCTGCTAGCACATATACTTCCTTCATTGTTTGTGGTGAGTTTGTCACAAAATCGCTTCTATCTTCTTAGGGTTCACTTCAAACCTCGTCGGGTGATTATGTATCCCAAGAATTTTCCTGAGAACATAATTTCAGAAGGGCGTCATGAACGCCGTATTCTCTTGAACTTACTTCGCAAGTGATATCTGGTGGTATCCTAAGAACATGTCCAGGTTGGACAACGTCTCATGATGGTCGTAGAATCCACAAGATAGTTTTCACTTCAAACCTCGTCTGGTTAATCGTTAACTTATTCATATTCAAAAACCCCGTGTGAGGGGGATAGTTTTCATTTGCGAAAACCCTTTTCGCTCCGCTTAGCGCTATCCCCCTCCAGTGGTATTTTATTGATAGGTTCTCGAGGAACTGGACAATCCTATTTGGTCAAATACCTAGCGGAAAACTCCTATCTTCCTTTATTTAGGGTATTTCTGAACAAGTTAACGATTGACCAGTCGGATTTGCCTATTGATGAGGTTTTGAGGATGATAGTGATGACGATAGTGATGACGCTATTGATGTTAGGCAGTGGATAACAGTCTTTGGGGCAGGGGTCATTGAGGTTTGTGAAATCAATGGCTTTATTTACCAAGACGACATTAGCCAGCCATTTTGGGTACACCATTTCTCTCACAAAGCCAGCATTTGTTAGCTTGGTGATTTATTCTTCTACAACCTGCCTCTGATCCACACAATATTCCTTCTCTTTGTTGCACCAGTTTGGCGTTCAAGTAACCAAAAGCTTCTCTTCCATTATAGTGAGATGAAGTCCAGGCATATCATGTGGTTTCCACGCAATCAGTTCCTTATATTCTTTGATAAGGGCCACAATATCCTTCTTGAGCTGAGCGTCTGCATGCACCGAGAGCCTGATAATTTTCTCCTTGTCCTCTAGGTCTAGTGGGATTTTTTCATCTGCCTCTGTTGGCTCTGGTTGCTTTCTTCTCGTATGACCATGGTAAAGGATGCCTATTTTATTTTTAAGGCCATGCTTGCGTCGGGTTACCACCCCATGCTATTCCTATTCCACCTTCTATTGGAAATTTTTTCACTAATTATAATAAATAAATAATTGAAATACAACATATCGGCAAACGAGCCGAAAAAAATGCTAGTTTTCATAGTGAAAATAAAAAGAAAAAGTTAGTATAGTGAAAAAAATGCTAGTAAACTAAGAATGTCTGCATTCCTTTTTGTTGCACAGGCCAAGTTACATCACATGAAAATCCAGCCAACATCTCAAGCCAAAGTAACACTCCCAAATACAAGCATTCGGCATCCATGCATCCTTTAAAACTCATGTTTACGTCAACAAGAGAGCAAGTCCAAAGGCTCATATCAAGGAAGCAGGCAGCAAGCAAGAATGTAGAGCTACTCCATGTAAAAACAAAACATCTCCTTGCGCTTAAACACAACAACCAACACAAGCAAACAATCTTCAATCAACGACACCACAAGAATGTAGCGTTGCTCCAAATAAAACCAAAATATCTCGCGAAGATCAGCCAAACCGGCAAGCAATCACGAAAAAGCAAGTGTAGAACACTACCAACAATAAAATTCCTCAGATTAAGCCTTCAAAAGCTCATATTTCAGCAACATGTAAAACAACAACAAATGAAGTCCCAATTGATGATTACACGCACTAACCATATCAAACATTGGAAAATAGAGTACAAATATTACAAAAGGGTGCGAACAAGAGGAAAAAAAGAATGTTGTGGATAGCCCACACGAAAAACATGCATGCTCCCCGAAACCACACGGAAACAAGCAACCACGAAAAATCTAGTCTAGAAGAAAACCACTCAGGAGGGATTTTGGCGCGTGGAGCGGAATTTTTTCTCTGAATTTTCGTTACGGCGTACTGTCCGACTTGCATCGCCGGTGGGGTTTTTTTCTCTTCGTGGGTGAGCTCCGAAGGGACTCCGCCGGTGGGTGAAGGTCGCCGGCTGGCCTCTAAGGTCTCCGGAATCCATTCGTGTCTAAAATCCTTACATGTCTTGATTTCGTATAGTGTTACTGTTCTATTGATTTTTCCTGGTCAGTAGGTGTTGGTTGCTCAGCTCGGATAGATGGCGGTATCGGTAAGTAAGGAAGAGGGATATGGAAGTGTGAAGAGAACTTGGGCTGATTTGGTGGCGGATGGAAGCTCAGATCTCAATTTTGTGGAAATCCCGGAGGATGCGATGGTTGATGGACTTCTTCGCATCCCTAAGGAAGTGATCGACAAAGGCTGTGAGCGTCTTCAGAGCGCTGTTGTAGCTCAGTTTGTGGGTCCACAACCGCCGATGAGAGTGTTTTCAGCTGTGGCTCGCCGTCTTTGGGGATACGAAGGTCCTGTGGTAATTTCAGTCCTAGCTGATAATTTCTACTTAATTGAATTCCATTCTGTTCAGCTGTGTGATTGGGTTTTGGAGAGAACTTGGCATATTCATAATTCTGGCTTGATGTTGAGGAGATGGCACAATGGTATCACTCCGATGAGCTTTTCTCCAGCAGCAACACCAGAGTGGATTATGTTAAAAAATGTCCCACCTGTGTTGGTTACTATTGAAGGGATTAGCTGGGTAGCTAGTAAGATTGGAAAGCCTCTTAACAAGTTTGTAAGAGATGGATTGAATGTAAGAGTATGTTTGGTGCGTGATGGAACTAAGCCTTGTCCTGAGGAAGTAAAAGTGGAGGTGAAAGAAGGTGCTGTTGAAGTAATAGAGATCCAAAGGTTCCAAGCAAGGGAGTATAAGAAGGTGGAGTTTGCTAAGAAGGAAGTTCCTGTTGTTATTCAGAAGGAATGGGTAGTTAAGGATCCAGGGAAGCAGAAGGTACAGGTGGAAGCTAATACTATTGCTTCTACCTCTGGAGAAAAGGACCCTGTGGTGCCTCCAGTAGTGTGTATTACGCCTGATCCTGGTGATAAAAGTATGGAAGCCACTACTATTGGTACAGGGACAAGTAAAACTAAAAAGAGGAGGAAAAATAGAAAGAAGAATTTGGAGAAGGCTCTGCATTCAGTTTCTGTTTCCCAGCCTATTGTCTTACCTGTGAATGGGGCGCAACCTGGCAATGCTTCTGCATCTCCTATTGGAGGGACGGAAGCACCAGGGGGTAGCTCTGTTGTGCAGGAGGCTGGAGGGGGGCCAGACAATGATCCCAAAGCTTCGTTGCAAGTAGAGGGATCACCTGGCCAGCTTAGGTCGCTAAGTAGCCCTATTAATGCAGTAAATGATGAAGAAGGAGTGCCTCATAGCTGTTCTGAAAATGAGTTGGAGGATGTGGAATCTTCAGAAAGTGAAGAAGTGATTAAGGAGGTAGTTAAAGTGAAGCAGAAGGTTGTGGCAGGGGTGAAAACCCGTAACAAAAGAAGATGAAGATTTTAGCTTGGAACACAAGAGGTTTTAACAAACCTTGTAAATACACAACTTTAAGTGAGTTTATTAAGTTCTATAAGTTAGATATTATTGCTATATTAGAACCAAGAGTTAGAGCAGACAAAACTGTTTCTCTTTTTGAAGATAGGTTTGAAGGATGGCTTGCTGAATTTGCTTTTGAAGGTGATTTAGGGAAAATATGGTTGATATGGAAGAAAGATGTCCCTCTGAAGGTGCTGGAGGTGGGGAGCCAGTTCATTCATGCTCTAATTGAGATGCCTACACCTTTTTTGTGCAATTTTTTTTATGCTTCTAATGACAAATCTGATAGAAGGAGGCTCTATAGTGATCTGAAGAGATTTAGTCAGGCAGTTGTGCCATGGTGTGTGTTGGGTGACTACAATGCTTATCTTGATCCCACTGAAGCTTTAAATTGCCCCTCAAGCTTTGAAAGTATGGATGACTTCAGGAGTTGTGTTCGTGATTGTGAGCTGGTGGATCATATTTCGGATGGTCCATTTTATACTTAGGTGAATAACAGATTAGCTGATCCTATTGCAAGAAAGCTTGACAGAGTTCTGGTTAATATTGGCTGGCAGAGTAATATTCAGAGGAGTAAAGTTAATATCCTCCCATCGTGTGAGTCTGATCATTGTGCTATTTTCTTGGACACTGCTTTTGAAAAAGAAACTCAGCCCAAACCTTTTAAGTTCTATTCATGCTGGGCAAAACATCCCAAATATGGAGATATCATTGATGAAATCTGGAGAAGGCAATTTAAAGGGAATGCTTACTATAGGTTCTGTAAGAAACTAAGACTCTTAAAGGAAGATCTGAAGAAGCTGAATGCTACTAGTTTCTCTGATATTCAGAATAGAGTGAAAGACAAAAGTAAAGAGCTGATGGATGCTAAGCAGAAGCTGTTTGATGATCCTACAGGAGGTAATTTAGTACTTGTGAAAGCCTTAACAGACGATTTACAGAACATTAGGGAGGCTGAGGAGAGTATTATGAGACAAAAGGCCAGAGTAGATTGGATTAAACTTGGTGATGGTAATACGAGATACTTCTATAATTATGTGAAAACTAGGCACACAGTTAACACAATCAGGCAGGTCAGGGATGAAAATGGAAAAATGGTAGAAAGATTGGATGATATAGCACAAGTTGCTGTCAACTTTTATACCAAGCTTCTTGGGAGCAGTAAGGAGGTGAAGGATATAGATTTAGACCCACTTATCAGAAGGAAGCTGAATTCTGAGCAGTAGGATGGCTTAGTAAGAGATGTTACTATGGCTGAGGTGAAAAAGGCTATCTTCAGTATGGAAAATGAAAAAGCCCCTGGCCCCGATGGCTATAATGCATTCTTCTACAAGAATAGCTGGGATAGGATTGGTGATGAAGTTTTGGAGACAGTGAAATTCTTCTTTGAGGAGGGTCTAATGCCGCCGCAGGTTAATTCTGTGATTTTAACTCTTATTCCTAAAAAAACCAATGCAGCTGAGATGAAAGACTTCAGACCTATATCATGCTGTAATGTGCTATATAAAATCGTTTCAAAAGTGTTGGCTAACAGGCTTTCAGCTGTGCTCCCTGATTTGATTAGTAAGTCTCAGACTGCATTTGTGAAAGGGAGACGGATTGGTGATGGAATTATGCTGGCTCATGAACTACTGAAGAATTACAAGAAAGCAGGAATTTCCCCTAGATGTGCTATGAAGGTGGACCTCATGAAAGCCTTCGACTCAGTCGAGTGGTCATTCGTCCTTAAAACTCTTCGAGCAATGAAAGTCCATGATCAATATATTAATTGGATTGAAGCATGCTTTGGCTCAACTATGATTTCTATTAATGTCAATGGTTCACTTAAGGGGTATTTCCCAGCAAAGAGAGGCCTAAGGCAGGGTGATCCGATATCACCCTACTTGTTTATTATATCCATGGAGGTCCTTAACTGTATGTTTGAGAAGGCTATACGAGAGAAGAAATTTCAAATTCATCCACAGTGCAAAGCTGTACAGGTATCTCACTTGAGCTTTGCTGATGATCTGTTAATTTTTACAAAAGCAAATGTACAAGCTGTCCAGGAAGTTAAGAATATTCTCCAAGAGTTTCAAGATTGCTCGGGGCTGCAGTATAACTCTGAAAAGAGTTCAATATACACAGCTGGTACCAATGCTGAGGTGGATGACAAGGTGGTGAAGATGGCTGGTTTTTGTAAGGAAAGTCTCCCTTTCAAATATCTAGGTATGCCCTTAACTTCTGGTAAATTACGGAGGTGTGATTGCAAGAACTTAGTGGATAAGATTACAAGGAAGGTCACTGATTGGAAAGCCAGAAAGCATTCATATGCTGGAAAGATACAACTTATTGAAACTGTGATTGGTGGTACTCTTAACTATTGGATGTCAAATTTTTTAATCCCTGCCTCAATTATTAAGGATGTGGAGAAGGTTTGTAATAGCTTCCTATGGGGATTTGAGATTGGTCAGGGGAGAGCAAAGGTGGCTTGGAGTATAGTAGCTAAACCTAGAAGTGAAGGTGGTTTAGGAGTGAAGGACTTTCGTTCTTGGAATACTGCTAATATTGTCAGGCATATTTGGGAAATCCTGTCACTGTCTGGTTCTTTATGGATAGCTTGGTTGCAGGCCTATAGATTGAAGGGAGCTAGCATCTGGAATGTCCAGTCTAAGTGTGGCTCCTGGAACTGGAAGAAGATACTGAAGGTTCGTGATGCAGTATGTGCTTATTTCAGTACTGATGCTGATGGAGATATAACTTGGAATGGTGTCCTGATGATGAAGTTCAAGCTGCAGTCAGTTTGGGAGGACATAAGAGTTAAAGGTGTGAAAGTTGATTGGTATGACCTGATTTGGACTGGTTATATGATCCCTAGGAGGTCTATAACTGCCTGGCTTATTCTGAATGGGAGATTAACCACAAGGGATGTTATAAAGCATTGGAATCCAGGTATTGATACAAGGTGTTTGCTGTGTGAGGTTTGTGATGAGACAAAGGAACATATATTTGCAGAATGTTTATACACGCAGGCTGTTTGGAAGGAGTTTATCCCAGAAATTGCTGGGAGGAGATGGAGTAATATGATTACAGTTGCAAAAAGTTGGAAAACAAATGAAGTCAAGTGTAAGCTTAAAAGACTAATTTGGAGAGTGGTGGTAAGCAGGGTGTGGAAGGCATTTCGCCGGGGGTCCTGTTCAGCAAGTGGAACTTTGCGAGCTTATTCGGGAAGAATTATTGATTTTTTCGAAAGGCCATAGAGAGGAGAATCAAATTGTGAGAAACTTGTAAATAGTTAGATAGTTTCTCTTGTTTTATTTTTGGTAGCTTGGACTAGTATTGTTATTCCTTGCCTTTTGATGAAATATAACCAACTAATTCATCAAAAAAAAAAAAACTAGTCTAGAACACTACAAAGAAGGGGTTCGAAGAAGAGGGAAAATGAACGACGTTGATAACCTCATAAAAAACTTGAGAATCACAAGGTAAACATAGATCAGCTAAACACACAGAAGCAAGTAAACACGGAAAATCAAGTATATAACACTATCAACAATAAAATCCCTTACTTCAGTACCCCATATAGCAAGAATGAAGTTGCAAAAAGAACCCCAATCAACGACATGTTAAACATAAGGAAATAAATTACAAATAATAAGGGGTGTGAAGAAAAGGGGAAAAAGAACTTATGTCGTTGATAGTCACACGGTTTTAAAATGAATCCCCAATGAATGTTTACACGCACTAACCATCTTAAATATCAGAAGATAAAGTACAAATAATAAGGAAGTGGGTGCGAAGAATAAGGAAAAAAGAACTTATGTCGTCTATAGCCACATGAAAAACTTGAGAAACACAAAAAAAAAAAATGCAAGATCACCCAAACCACGGAAAATCAAATCTAGAACACAACCAACAATAAAATCCCTCAGCCTGACAAAAGGTCATATTTCAGCAACTTGTACAACAACAATGAAGTTGCAAAAAGAAGCACCAATTGATGACTACACGCACTAACCATATCAACATCGGAAAAAATGTATAAATTACAAAGAAGGGGTGCGAAGAAGAGGGAAAAAAGAACTTATGTCGTTGATAACCACACGAAAAACATACAAGATCATCCAAACCACATAGAAGAAAGCAAACACGAAAAATCAAGTCCACTACCAACAATCAGCCAAACCACACAAAAGCAAGAAAACATGAAAAAGTAAATCTAGAAGACTACCAACAATTAAATCCCTCATGTTTTAGCACCTTGTACATCACCAATGAAGTTACAGAAAGAAAGCCCAATTGATGATTACACGCACTAGTCATATCAAATCAAATAGAGTACAAATAATAAAGAAGGGGTCATAAAAAGAGCAACAAAAGAAACAAACATATAAGAACAAGTCATAAAAAACTCCCCCTTGACAGATGTGGAAGAGTGTTCCTAGTTTTGAAGTTGGCAGAGTGAGAGCCTGAAATTTCAAAGTCAGGCAAGTAAAGGATGCCCATGAGGGCTACTTTGATAAACCGAGAAGTGATAAAGATGATGAGAAATGACATAATATCAGATTAAGACAGACTCTTAAGTTAACCAACTCCCCCCTTCAAAGATACTGAAGAGGGTTCCTAGTCTGAACTCTGGTAATATCGATTGCAAAAGGGGTACTTTTAAAATCGAGAAACAACATAGAATATTCAAGGAATAACATTAAATAACCCAATTTAACCACTCCCTCCTGCCAGATGCTAAAATCAATATCTAGTTATAAAGAAGTCAAAGTGACGCCTGAAAAGTAAAGAGGATATCTAGTTATCAATATCTAGTTCCAAACCAATTTCATGCTCGATAATATGAGAAGCACTACAAACACAATTTTGTGATCCAAACCATATTTCAACAGCCAATTTACATAAAAAAAAAGTTAGCAATGTTCAACCAAACTACCATCATGAAATGAAAATTATAAAAAAAGTACATGTCCCACGAAATAAAAGATAACAAACCATATAAAAGAAATAGAACTTGAATGAGTTCCATGTTCACGTCCTGAAAGGAACTAGGAAGTGAGCACGGGTAATCTACTGAAGGAAGCACATGACAAATAAAAAGAACTCCAAAAAATAAATGGTAAAATATTCGTAGACCATTTGGAGGCAGAAAAAGATACAGAGCAGTCCAAAAAACAACGCCCTGCAAACTACCAATTACAAGCAGAACACGTAAGATTCTCCAAATCACACAAAAGCGAGAGCCTTCAAGCAGAATACAGAACAAGCTACCAACCAAGCAAAAAAAGAAACATTAATCTAGAATGCTACCAAATATCATTAAGTACCAGGGAAAAAAAACAAAATAGGCAGGTGGAAAAAACACAACACTTGATGTGAAAGTAATCAATGAAATACACCTAGCCTTATAGTTAGCATCAAAACAGTTATATTCCAAATATAAAAATTCCAATGTTAAAGGGAAGGGTGTGAAGAAGAAGAACTACTTGTGCACATTGAGCAATACTTGCCACCTACAACATGAATATCTCCCAGGAGAGCACAACCTTACCATTAAAAGAGAAGCTAGTGAACCCAATCAAGAAGCATGTAGCAAATCATTAAAAAAACAAGACTATCAATTTAACAAAACTCCCCCTTGAAAGACATTAAAGAGTGAAGATGATTTTCTTTGGTAGAAGTCAGCAGGGTGATACTGAAATTTCGAAGGCAAGCAAATAGAGAAAACCCAGAAGGGAAACTTTCATAAACCGAGAAACAACATATAATACAACGTGAAATGATGCATTAATTTAAAAACTAATTTAAGCATTCCTAGTTTGAAGTCAGCACAGTAAGATCCTAAAATTTTGAACGCAAGGAAATAGAGAAAAGACACCATTTTCCCATTTAACCAAACAGTGTTTTCCTAGTTTTGAAGTCAGTGAGCCTGAAAATTTGAAGGCAACCAGAGGAAATCCATAAGGGAAAATTAATGTAATAAGACACGCAACATTATATATCAATTTGAAACCCCCATTTGCGAACCAACTCGTATATCAAATCAAGCAAATAAAAGAAACTCGTATGAGAGTTTAACAAACCGAGAAACAATATTTAATTTATTACTTAAATGTGATATACCAATTTAAACCCCCAGATTGAGCCTTTAGACAAAACACATAAGAAGATACCAATCAAACAAATAACAAACAATAATCTAGAATTCTACAAACTATTAAATCTCTCAAATTAATCACGCTAGGTCATACTTCAGTACCCTGTACGCAACCATGAAGTTCTAAGAAAATCTCTTAGTACCAGGAAAAACATCCTAAGCACATTGAGCTTATCAAAATATTTATATTTAGAATCTAAAAATCAAATCGAAAAAAGGAGTGGGTGTGAGAAAAACTTGGCATTATAGTGAGCAATTCATCCCACCTATCGCACACTATCAGCAGCTCGACACTAGTATACCATGAGAACTGCCTAAAGAGAGCACAACCTAACCATTAAAAGAAAAACCTATGAACCCAACAAAGAAGCACAGAGCAAGTCACAAAATAAACGAAAACAAAAGACCATCAATTTAACCAACTCCCCGTTGAAAAACGTTGAAGGGGTTCCTTGGTGGAAGTCATCAACGTGATCCTGAAATTTTGAAGACAAGGGACTTCCATAAACCGAGAAACAATATATAATACTATGTGAAATGATACATGAAGCAAAGTGAGATCCTGAAATTAGGAACGCAAGGAATACTTTGATAGACCAAGAAACAATATATAATATAGTGAGAAATAACATTATATATCAATTTAAACCCATTTAACCACTCCCTCCTATAGATGCTGAAATTTCTGATTTTAAAGACGCCAGAGTGAACGCCCGAAGAGTCAAAGCCATGCAAAAGAGAGGAAACCCACAAGCTATACTTAGGTCGTACCAAATAATATGTATTGATGTAGAACAACACAAGGACTTGATGGAAGACGAGTTCTATGCAGAATAATATTTAAAGCAGTATTTAGATAATGGCTAACTTGCAGTAACATTGTTCAACCAGAGCATATCCTCAAAAAAAACAAAAAGATATGATTCTGATCCCGAAAATAAGAATCAACAAACCAAACAGACACCAATGACAACAATAAGACATCATAGGATACAAAGATAGAACATCAAACAAAATGGAAGGTGCAGGAAGGAAAAGATTTTTATGGAGAGGCCACCAATGAAAATCACAATAAGCAATACCTGGATAAAACAATAACACACGTATGAGGCCAGCCCAACAATATTTCGCAGCACCCAACAGATAAAAGCTTCACGACATCTCAAGTACCAAAAAAAGCACAAAATCAGAGTGTTATCGAGTGAATTGCAGTAAACACAAAGGCATACTAACACAAGCAAAACAAATACCATAATACTAGCGAACAAAGAATCTAGCCACTTCCTTTACAATAAGAGATGAGTACCATTTATAACTACTAACAGTGGCCAGATTCAGATGGAACACTAGAGCACCACTAACCCTTTAACATATCGGAAAAGATGACAAGAGATCTTGGGTTCAGTAAAGGGAATATATGTTCAGAATTTACCAATTAAATCCAAGAAAAAAACTAGAAGGAAAGTACCTACTCTAACAACGGCTCAGCCAAAGACCACCCTTGCACAGTCCATGGTAAAATTACAGAATAGGTGAGAACGAGTAGGAGGAAGACATTTAAGGATAAGAATTGAGGAGGAAGAAAAACATATCAAGCGATGCTCTGATTCATAAAAACATGTCGCCTATGCTTATACCCGTCCTCATTACAGCCGTATCATTCCTGTCATGAGAGTGCATGATCAAAGAAAACCCAAACATAAAATAATTGAAAATAAGGAGCTGCACAGAATCCAAATAATTATCAAATCAAACAACTCCCCACTAATAGTAATCAGATACGGATACCTCAACTGACCGAGCCGGACCCTGAAACCCAAAGCAAAATAAGTAGAGAAGCCATTTAGCTCAACGGAAATTACCCCAAAAATATAATTAAATACTGCGATAATACACAAGGACGTCTCAAATAGAAGAAACTAAAAATTTGAGGAATGCTACATAATATACTGTGAATCTACATTATATATTACATATCAAATTAAACAGCCTAGATCCCAATTCCCAACTAATGAACTATTTCGAAACAAGTCATCAACTAAACCAGACTATAAAATCAACCACTACCTACCTCCAGACGGATGCTGAAAATCAGTTCCTAGTTTTGAGACGCCAGAGTGAGAGCCTGAAATGTCAAATCAACGCACAATGACGAAACACATAAGGTCTACTTCGAATGAACAAAAAAATAATATATAATTATGTGAAACAACACAAAGTCCTAAATGGAGGAAAATCCAAACCCTAGTCTAGCCAAGTTATACACAGAAAAAGATAAGAAGCACAACAAAGTCAGTTTAGAGAAGTTACCAAAGCTTTACCCTGATAAGTAACAAAAACTGAAAAATAATAAATTAACAAATCAAACAGACACCAACAACAGCAACAACAAGAATAGACATCATGAGAAAGATCTTCCCAACTTTTATGCACAATGTACGAAGAAACTGGTCCATAACGCCCCTCTAGACAGTCATCAATTTGAAGGCTACCTGTATACACAATAGAGGAACTCATTGCACGACAAAGAGATCTAAAGTACATTAAGAAAAATTAAATGAGGAGGAAGGAGAAGTCTTATTGTGATACTAGAACAAACTGCCAGATTCGTTGTGCGTCAAAGGGAACATATGTTCAGAATTACCAATTTAATAAGCTAGAAGGAAAGCTGTTAAGCAGATAACTGGCATAGCCCAAAACTCCATCCCAGCACTATCCCTGGTCAAATTAATCAATTTAAGGAACAAAAAACAGGCAGGGCCAGTCCAATAAGATGAAATAATAGCATGTAATATGTTGGAGGAAGAAAAACTCATGATAAGATGCATATATCCGTGAAGCATGTCATCTACGATATACTCTTCACCACTAGACACCGTATTTGTCTTTGACTTGAAAGTGAACAATTGAAGATCAAAAGAAAAAACTAACAGAAATGAACGAAGGGGAAAATCAATAATTATCAAATAAACAACAATTGCCTGATCAGATACTAGATACATATGCAAGCCCTCAACTGACCAAAGCAAGACCATGTAACCTAAAGGAAAGTAAGTAGAAGCCATTTAGCTCAACCTTATGTAACACTAATTTAAAAAATTAACAGACTCCAATAGAACAAAAGGACGAATTATTATCACTGAAGTCCCTCGTTGCAGTAGAGTATTCAAAGAACGAAGGTATCTGTCGAGTACAAGAGATAGTCAAGGCCACCATATCAATCTCTTGGCCACCATATCAATCCCAATAGATCATGTAAAAGGAAGATAAGGGAAGAAAAAAGTATGGTGACACCATTAAAAGAGCAACAAAAGAAACATATAGGAACAAGTCATAAAAAACTACCCTTGACAGATGTTAATGATGAAGAACGTTCCTAGTTTTGAAGTTGATAAAATGAGCCTGAAATTTTGAAGACAGGCAAGTAAAGGAAGCCCATAAGGGCTAATTCAATAAACTGAGAAGTGATATGGATGAGAAACGACATTATATCAAAGAACAACAAAAGAAACATATAGGAACAAGTCATAAAAAACTCCCCTTTTACAAATGTTAATGATGAAGAACGTTCCTAGTTTTGAAGTTGACAGAGTGAGCCTGAATAGGCATGTGGAAAAAAACAACACTTGATGTGAAAGTAATCAACAAAATACACCTAGCTTTATAATGAGCATCAAAACAGTTAAGAAGAACTTGTACCATTATGTTGAGCAATGCATCCCACCTACGGTAACTCAACAATAGCATAAATACCACCCAAGAGAGCACAACCTAACCATTATAAGAGCAACTAATGAACCCAACAAAGAAGCACGTAGAAAATCATTAAAAAATGAAAACAAGACTATCAATACAACAAACTGCCCCTTGAAAGACACTGAAGAGTGAAGAGGGTTTACTTCAATAGAAGTCACCAGCGTGATCCTGAAATTTCAAGCAAATAGACGAAACCCATAAGGGAAATTTTCATAAATTGAGAAACAACATAAAATACAATGTGAAATGATGCATTAATTTAAAAACCCATTTAACCCTCTCTCCCTTGGAAGATGCTGAAGAGCATTTGTAGTCTGAAGTCGGCACAGTAAGATCCTGAAATTTTGAACTCAAGGAAATAGAGAAAAGCCATTAGGGCTACTTTGATAAACCGTGGAACAATATATAAAAGAAACACAATTTCCCCATTTGACCAAATAGTGTTTTCCTAGTTTTGAAATTTTGAGCCTGAAATTTTGAAGGCAACCAGGAAAATTTGATAAATCAATAAACAATATATAATGTAATAAGGCACGTGACATTATATATCAATTTGAAGCGATTTAACCAACTCCTGCTTGAAAGATCAGCCGAGTGAGAGCCTGAAATATCAAAGGCAAGCAAATAAAAGAAACTCGTAAGAGAGTTTGACAAACCGAGAAACAATATTTAATTTATTATTTAATATAATATACCAATTTAAACCACCAGATCCTAACCAAAGAACCCTACAGATAAACAAAACTACAAACTATCAAATTAGCCACTACTTCTAACATGCTGAAATCAATCCCTAGTTTTGAATAAGCCAGAGTAAAAGCATAAAATGTCAATTCATGCACATTGAAGGAAAGAACCACTTCAGATTAATAAAATAATATATAATTATGTGGAGCAGCACAAGGTCAAAATGAAGGAAAATCCAAACCGCACATCCAAAATAAGATGAGAAGACAAATGACCAATTAAGAGAAGACCTCTATTTTGAATTCATCCCAAGGTTATCCCTGGTACAAAAAACAGATAGGGCCATGTAAGGAAGATAAGAACAGAAAAATAAGGTACAATAAATATCTGAATAAGACGGAATAATAGCAAGTAATAAGAAAAACTAATGCTAAGATGCATAGATCCGTGAAGCACGCCATCTACAGAATAATATGATGTGAGTGTTCCTAGTTTTGGACACCGGAAAGTAAGAGCCTGAGTAAGCTACAAAAATGTCCCTGTTTAGAGACGCTGCAAGTGTTCCCAGTTTTGGACACCGAAAAGTAAGAGCCTGAGTTTTTTGAAAGAAAACAAATAGAGGAATAATATATAATATGATGTGAAACAAAAAGAGGAATAATATATACTCAGATAAAAAATCATTTTAACCAAAGTAAATATATACCAAGGAATTTCGAAGGCAAACAAATAGAGTAAATATATACCAAAGAGCGTTTAAAGTTTTGAAGTCAGCCGGGTGAAATCCTGAAATTTCGAAGCAAGCAAATAGAAGAAACAAATAAGAGATACTTTGATAAACCGATAAACAATACAGAAGATGAGAAGAGCTATATACTCAACTAAAAAGGTTACGTGTGTCTAAACAAAGTAGATCCTATGAAACCGACTCCAATTCCGGTGACAATATGTCACTTTTGTTGCATCTAATGCAACAATCAATCTCCACCTTTAGATCTTAGTTGTTTGATGAGAAGACAAACAACTAAGATCTCATTGTTTATAATTTCAAGTTATTTTTGTTTGTTGAAGTTTCCTCTCATTTTCTATCACAAAAAAGTTTTCCGACGAATTTCCCGATAACACGAGCATCCGTTGACGAAATTTTTTTCACTCACGTGAACACCGTAATTAGATCTATGTTTCTGGAAAAAAAAATTTCTGAAAAAAATATTTTTTCTGACAATTTTTACGACGGCTTGTCGTACAGTTTGTATGTGGCTCGTACAAACTATATACAATTCGTATTGATGTTTGTACAAGCTGTATACAAACTATATACACTTTGTATGAGTTGTACATTCTGTATTTATTTTTATATAGTTTGTAGTGGAGTTGTATACAAACTGCATACCCTTCGTACGAATTTGTACACTCTGTATTTATTTTTGTACAATCAGTACGAGAGTTGTATACATTTTGTATTGGAGTTGTACATTGTGTCTTTATTTTTGTACAATTTTTTTCGTACGAAAGGGTTATACAAAAAATTCATACAAACAGTATATACTCTATATGAAATTCGTACATTATGTATGAGAATTGTACAACCTGTATATAATGTACACTCTGTATGAAGTTCGTACAGACTATATTGACGAAATAATTAAGCGTGCCATCATCGACGGAGCCGCCAAGTAGAAACAACGTCCCAAAATTTTTAATCTATCTCCAATCAACTCTTCCTTCAATCGAAAAAATAATTAACCGAAAAAAATCACATTCATACGAGTTAGTGAAGAAGAAAGGAACAAGTGAGAAATGAGGACTGTAGATTAAAGAGACGGCTCAGATTAATGCTGGTTTGGAGACAGCATATAAACCGCTGTCTCCAGAACCGCGGTCCTATGAAACCCGAAAAAGTAAACAAAATAAACACCCTAATCAAATACAAGATACGGGCTAGAGTGGCCAAGCTAGACCCTGAAACCCATAAGTAAAGAAGCCATTTAGCCATTTAGCTCAATCTTAAAGTAACCCAAAACAGAACAATCTAAAAGGAAGGAAGAAAAAAAAAGATGAAATTCAATCTGCCAATTCAACCTGGGTCGTTTGGTACAGGGAATTGAGAATTAAAGGAAATATGAAAATATGAGAATGGTGGAAAAGTATTTGTTAAAAGTTGGAGGATGTTAAATTACATTGTTTGGTATGTATATTTAGTAAAGAAAATAGGAGGGGAAGACAGTGGGTCCCATTATTCTATTTGGGGGAAGTCAAAATTTCTGATAAAAGTAGAAATTGTCAGAATACACATTCTGGAGACAATAAGAAACTCTAGGTATCTGAAATACAAAACCCCAGCTTCATTAGACAGTAAACAAACAAGAATATCTCAGAATACAGAGTTTTCAAGAAACACAGCTGGATTTCCCCTATACCAAACGACCCAACCCACTGGTTAACATGAACCAACATACCTATGCTGAACCGAACGAATAATTCAAAATCAGTCCTCAAATAATCATGTCCTCACAGAAACCTCCTACAGTAAGGGTAAAATCTCAATAGAAATACAACACAATCAGCATTAAAACTGTGGAAATCCATTACGCCCAACTAATATCATCAGATACAACAAGTAAAACTCATCCATAATCTTGCAAATCAACTTGTACATACACATATCTCAGGTAATCCCAATCGGCAAATCAATATCTCAAGATTGACAATCAGATCTACAGAATTAAGTAGAATTTATGTTCCAAATCTAAAAATCCAACATAAGAGGGAAAGGTGCGAAGAAGAGGGATAAGAACTTATGTCTTTGTGCCCTTAAACTCAGCAGACATCCCACAAGCAGGCAGCAACTCAACTCCCAGCATAGTATGCGTATGCCACGTGAACGCAACCTAGCCATTAACAGAGCAAATAATGAACCTAAATACGATGTAAAAAAGAATTATATCAATTTAAACCCCCCATTTAACCAACTGCCCTTTGAAAGTTGTTCCAAGTTTTGAATTAAGGCATTTGAATGAGAGCATGAAATTCCGAAGGCAAGCAATGAGAGCCTGAAATTCCGAAGGCAAGCAAATAAAACCCATGCTTAACAAAAGATCTTCCAAACTGCATAAAAGCAAGGGCCTTCAGAAAAACACAAAAGAAGATACCAACCAAACAAATAGAAAACAATAATATAGAATTTTACCAACTATTAAACCTCTCAGATTAATCACACTAGGCCATACTACAGTACCCTATACACAACCATAAGTTCTAAGAAAATTTTGAAGTATCAGGAAAAACATCCTAGGCATACTGAGCTTATAAAAACAGTTATATTTAGAATCTAAAAATCAAATGGAAAAAAGGAGTGGGTGTGAGAAGAGGGAGAAGAACTTGTCATTATAGTGAGCAATTCATCCCACCTATACTACACTATCAGCAACTCCACACCAGTATACCATGAGAACCACCTCAAGAGAGCACAACCTAACCATTAAAAAAGAGCAACCTATGAACCCAACAAAAGAGACATGAGCCTGAAATTTTGAAAGCAAACAAGCAAAGGAAACCAAACCAAAAACATAATATCAATTTAAACCCCATTCAACCAACTCCCCCCTTTGAAGATACTACAGAGCATTCCTAACATGAACTCAAAAAAGCTAAAAGTCTAAAATTTCGAAAGTAAATAAATAATTACCTTTAAACCCAGAAACAACAAATAATATTACAAAGAATGATAATTTAAACCCCATTTAACCACTCCCTCCTGCCAGATGCTGAAATCAGTTCCTAGTTTTGAAAAAGTCAGAAAGAAATCCAGAAAAGTAACGCACATAGAGGAAACCCGTAGGTCTACTTAGGTGGAACAAAAGTATTACACTGAACGCCAACTCGCAGCAAGAAATTAGCAATGTTCAACCAAGAATCGTCCTAAAAGTCGTCAACAAAACACTCCTAGCCAAATCTGAAAACCCAAAGGAAAAGAAGAAGGAAATGGTGACAGAAACTCAAAAACACACAGCATGAAGAAAAAAACTAGCAATGATCAACCAGAGAATCATCATCCTGAAAGTCGTCAACAAAACACTCCTACCCAAATCTAAAAATCCAATGGAAAAAAAAGAAGGAAATGGTGTGAGGCAGAAGAACTTGTGTCATATTGAGCAGCATCCCATCTACAGCAACTCAAACCACATAGCATGAGTACCTAACAATTAAAAGAGCAACCGATGAACCCAACAAAGAAGCATAGAGCCACTCACAAAATAAACAAAAATAAGAGACCATCAATTTAACCAACTCCCCATTGAAAAACACCGACGAGTGGTTCCATGGTGGAAGTCAGCAACGTGATCCTGAAATTTTGAAGGTAAGAAATAGAGAAACAATATATATTATTAAGAAACACTATATATCGGGAAATGAACAACAGAGATGGAACATCAAACAAAATAGAAGGTGCAGGAAGGAAAAGATAAAAAATCACAATAAGGAATACCTGTAGAAAACACTAACACACGCATGAGTCTAGCCTAACAATACTTCGCAGCACCCAACAGATAAAAGCTTCACAACAGCCCAAGTCCTAAAGAAATCACAAATCAGAGTGTTACTGAGTGAAATGCAGTAAACACAAAGGCATACTAACACAAGCAAAACAAACACCGTAATACTAGCGAACGAAGAATCTAGTTACTTCCTTTACAATAAGAGATGAGTACCATTTAAAGGCCAGATTGAGATGGAACACTAGAGCACCACTAACACTTTAACATATCGGAAAAGATGACAAGAGAGAAAACTAACAGATTCTGGGTTCAACAAAGGGAATAGATGTTCAGAATTACGAATTAAATCCAAAAAACCCTAAAAGGAAAGTAGGCAAGAGAAGTCGAGAAGACCACCTACTCTGACAACGGCTCAGTCAAAGACACCCTGGCACAGTCCCTAGTAAAATTACAGAATAGGTAAGAACGAGTAGGAGGAAGACATTTAAGGATAAGAATTGAGGAAGAAGAAAAACATATGCTACGATGCTCTGATTCGTGAAACATGTCGCCTATGCTTATACCCTTCCTCATTAGGCTAACTCCAACCGAGAGACTAAATATTAAGGTCTTATTTCGAAATATAGCATCCTAATCTTCTCGAAAACTGCAATTGCTCCAACCATGTCAAGAGCTAAAATAAACCAGACTTATAATTTTATGTTGTCATTTTAATAAATCTAACTTATGAAGAATAAAATTAAATTTTTTTACTTTAATTTTTTTATAGTTGTTGATGATAATTCAAGATGAACATTTCGATAAAATTTGAGTAATTTTTGAGATACTTTTTTTTCACTTCCTAAAATATTTTTGTGATATCGGCAATGGTTCAATGATGGTTAACATCACATTTGGATTATGTGCTCATTTGTGTTTGCCAATTCAAAGACTCTTGCTCATTACCTATATCACCATCACACGAAATTTTGCACCACGCTCGGCAAAGTGCTTCATCTTCCTCTATGGACCAATTGGGACCTCGCTTGCTCATGGTTAAGTGGGAGAAGTAGAGAAGAAAACCAAGTTTGGTCTAGAATAATTCTATGAGAAGTGGGGTGTGAAATGTGAGGTGGAGTGGAAGTAATTATAGAAAATTTTATGGTCGTTTATAGTCGTTATTTGATATTCGTGTTTATAGTCGTTATTTCGATATTCGTGTTTATAGCCGTTATTTCGATATTCGTGTTTATAGCCGTTATTTCGATATTCGTGTTTATAGCCGTTATTTCGATATTCGTGTTTATAGCCGTTATTTCGATATTTGTGTTATAGCCGTTGCTCATATTTAAATACGATTGTTCGAATCTCGTCAAAATAGGAGCAAAGTAATTTAATTGGTCTAAAATGTAGTTGTAAAAGTAATTACAACATTAATGACTAAATAACAATTAAAAAAATGGTCCCCCTTTCTCTTTTTCACACTAAATGATTGGGCCCCACCTTTTAGCCTCTCTTATTGCAAGAGGCCAAAATGGCCTCTTAATACCCCAATTTAAGTCCCCTCTCTATTTTAGCCTCCCACTTAATACTATTGTTGTAGAATGTATTTCAATTTTAGGAGTCCATTTTAATTTGGCCTCCCACTTAATACTATTGTTGAAGACAGCCTTACAGCCGTATCATTCTTGTCGTGAGAGTGCATGATCAAAGAAAATCCAAACAGAAAATAATTGAAAACAAGGAGACTGAAACCCAAAGTAAAACAATTAGAGAAGCCATTTAGCTCAACTGCAAGTACCCAAAAATATAATTAAATACTCACACAAGGACGTCTCAAAACTTATTATCGTTGGTGCCCCTCGTTGCAGACTTGCATTATACTATTCAGAGATCGCATCTGTCAAGAATAAGAGATAGTAAAGGTCACCACATCAACCCCCAAGGAATCATCTAAGCGTAAGATAAGTCTCCCCAAGAAAAAATAAGAAAAATATGCAATCTCCCCATTGCTGTACTGCGAAAACAACACAGCTAGGTCTGAGTCCGTAGAACTAGGTTAAATATTCAGATAGCATCCCAGCATTTCATGGTTGCGATCAACCTTTCAGGTCCTAAGCCGGGCCCAAGATGAAAATACAGATTTAAGCTGAACCCGCAGGAATAATTCAACGCCTATGCGCATCCAAATAATCAATTCCTCAAACAAGTTTCTTACTGGAAAGCGGAGAATTATATCTATAGAAATCCAATCCAACTAATAGTATATCCAATCACCAAGGAGATCCGTTGCTTATGAGAAAAATCGAAAGGAATCATTGATCAGTCAAAGTTGCGAAAACCCATTACGCCCGAGTAATATCATCCATATTCTTGGGAATTGATTCGAACACAATCATCAACCAGATCTCGCCTAATTCAAACTGAACAATCAACATCACAAAATTGACAAGCAGATCAACAGATTTCTGAAGGAATCGTAAGCAGAATGATAAATCTAAGATCCAGTGCTATGGGACGAAAACTTATAATCAAGTCATCTCAGCATATCAATCGGGAAACTGGAAATAGGACTAAAGAAGAGGAGAGAGCCAAAAGCTCATAACTGATTTCTTGCCGATTTGAATCCCCAACAAAGAAAACCGTCCAATCTGTAGAAGGGAGCCTTGTGCAGAGTGCAATGGGGAAAGGGGATGAGTGTATTTAAAGGCTAGAAAATTGAGATGAAGGGTTGAGATTCAGCGATGATGGACGGCTGTGATTTTATTCCGAGTGGGTGGAGGGTTTTGTTACCGTTAGTCGATGGAAATGGAATTGCGTCATTGCGTGAACTGTTTAAAATCCCATTTTTCTATTTTAAAACGCAAAAAGTGCAAAACAACGCATTTTTTGTTGGAATTAGAGTTTTCTTTTCCCCATCAAGCTAAGTTCTGTTTGCTGCGGACATTTTTTGGTCGAGTCTTGCCTTATAAATTATAATAACTAGGTTTTGTACCTAGCTCGTTGGATGGATAAATTATAACCAATATTCACCTCTATTTGATTAAACTCAAATTCAATCAAGTAAGGTCGCACAACATTTCTAAATGCATCTCAAACCATGACAAATCAACTATATTTTTTACTGCATGTAAATGACCTTTAAAGCGGTTGATAAACCAATGAACATAGAACATATGGGGTCGTTTGGATGAGGGAATCTGGGAAGGGAATTCGACCCCAATTCTCCACGCGCAGGGAATTTAAAACATTCCCTGTTTGGATAGTCCAAAACGTGATCCGAGAATTTGATTTCGAATTCTTGGATGGAATCCTAATTCTCCAATTCCGAGATTTCAAATTCCTCAATAGTAAGCAGGGAATTATTAATTCTCGAACTAATTGACAAGAATTACCCTTCCATAAATTTTTCTAACCATTATGAACCCTAACTATTCACCTTTCACCGCCTACCAATTATCCCGTCACTGCATCCTCTCCGTTTGACGCCAACCCCGCCGTCACCAACATCCTCTTCGACGCCAACCCCGACGTCACCGGCATCCTCTCCGTCCGACGCCAATGAACTTATCGATCTCCCTATGAAACCCAATTATTATTTCTTTATTAATAAGTTTGATGTTTGAGAATTTTATGTTGTAAAAGCTCAGTTCTTTTGGCATTTTCCTACTGCAAATTCGGTAGCTCGACGTCTAGAAATCTGTGAAGTGATTATTGAACTCTTTTATATAATGGACATCAAATTGACACAATCGGAACATCTACAAAGGCAAATTGAAGGAAAAATATATTGACCTAAGAGCCTCCGAGGTCGCCGGAAACTCCAGCGGCCCCTCTTCAATACTGGCCGGCGGTAGACAACGGCGACAAACTGAAAGATGTTCATCGGCGAGTTTTTTGAAGGACTGATTAGTAAAACGATTCCCAGCATCTTCATCGGAGGCTTTGGCAGGAGTCGAAGGCTCCGACGGATGAGCTAGCGGAGCTGAGAGAGTTCAATCGATAGTTTGACTGCAGAGTGAAATGGGCGAAAGTTGTTGACCTAATTTCATCTTGAGTCTTATAAAATAAAGAAGACAAAACTAACTCATGGGTAAATACTTTGTAATGAACTCATATGAGATAATGATGGATGATGGCAATGGCCGATGCAGATGTTGGTTTCATATAACAGAATATTTTCATTCTTTCTTTGTGCTAAATATTCTCAAATCCCACGATTCAAATAGATAGAGGGGAAGGTAACAAGTGATTTTAGGTTGGAACAACACTTCTTGTAAAGCTATTTACTAGCACTGCTGCACTATATGATAGTAGGATAAAAAATAGGTTATAGGAGATTAGTTTATCTCCATATCTATGCGTTCATGAGCTGCTATAGAGCTCTGTGTCTGTGAGCTTCTACCTGAAAATATTGGAAAGAAGAAACAATAGATTGCTAGAAGGGATAGATTGGGGATCAGGGAAAGGGCTGTTTTAACTTTTTGTTTGTCAATTAAATTCAACCCAATCATAAATTCTATTCCAAAAGTTGAATCCAAACAGGGATTTAAATTCTTTTTTTAAGTGAATTCTAGAGAATTAAATTCCTCCTAATTCTTTCCAATTCTCTGAGAATTAGAATTCTCTCATCCAAACGACACCTATATAACTTCAATGAGTTTTCGCCGAAAACTCTAGTTAAAATTGTCTGGAAAACACAGTGAGATTTCAAAGGAAGTTTTCGCCGAAAATATGGGGCATTTTCGCCGAAAATTTTGACCTGTACGATTGAAAATATTTTCGCAATCCCTGCAAACTTTAGAAAATCACAGTTAAATCCACAAAAATCGGAACAACTTCAAACAACTTGCGAAAGACACTATGACACACAGACTACACACGAAAAAAATAAGAAATCAAATAAACTAACACTTTTGGCTCCCCCGAACCGACTCTAAAACACTAAGGTTGACACAAAATCAAAACAGACTCCAGCCGTGGGTTGCCTCCCACGAAGCGCTCTTTTATTAACGTCCTTGAGCTGGACGATACCTGGACGGTATTAGGAGACATGCCAACTCAGGTTCTCCTTAATGCTAGCATCGGAGTTCATGAAGTAGAGCTTCGGGGTATCTCCGTTAAGCATAAATTTCTTCCCGTTAGCGTGTATGAGCTTGGTACGTCCGTCGGGAAGGTGCTCAGTGATCTTGAACGGACCAAAGAGCTCTGTCAAGGGATCATCTTCTACGAGGAAGACGGTGGAAAGGATGAGAATGATTGGCTTCGTCTTCTCTTTATCCCCCGGCTTTGTATCACTAGGATCAGTGATCGTAGGTATTTCCTTAGGAGATGCTTTCGGCTTCTCCTTTAATACTTGTTTCGGCGCCGGTATCTCGGAATGAATTGTCGGTGCAACTGGCTCGGATGAAGGTGGCGGCACAACTAGTCTCCAGACCATTTGAGTCTTCATCTTCTTGTTCTTCCCCCGGGGCCTGCTAGGTTTCTTGCTTGGCGGTGAAGAAGAGGCTTTCAGTTCCTTCTTCTTTGGCGGCTTCTAAACAGCAGATTTTGGCTTCTGCTTCATAACCTGTTCAACATCTGCAGCAACAACTGATCTAGAAACACTGGAAGAGACATTAGCAACGGAGTTGACCGGAGTCAACTCCACAGTTTCAATAGCTAGACAGTGAGATTCTTCATTCCTAGGAGCATATTTCATACCGTCCTTAAGACGGAATGTTATCATTTCCTTACCAACCCTCAAAGTCAAAGAACCATTCGGAACATTGATTTGCATTCCGGATGTTGCCATGAAAGGTCGACCTATAAGAATGGTAGAATTCTCTTCACTAGTATCAATGATCACATAGTCAGCTAAGAACGTGAAAGGACCACATTTAGTAACAACGTCTTTTATCTCTCCTCTAGGGGTTTTCAACGATCTATCAGCAAAGACAAAATGTATGCTAGTCGGTTTAAGTTCTCCTAGATTCAATTTCTCATATAGACTCATAGGCATAACATTAACAGATGCACCTAGATCAACCAAACAACGTTCTATCTCAATATCATTAATGACAAGAGGTAAAGTGAAAGAACCAGGATCAGAGCACTTAGCTGGATATGGAGAGGGAGGTTTCTTGCTACACAAAGAAGAATATCCTTCTTTGTTTCCCTTCATGCCAGTCTCGATCCTTGCATTTGGTAGCAATGCTCTTGGAAAAGGAGGCTTCACATAGAACGGGGCAAGAGGAGGATCATACTCCTTAGGCGCCACTTTCTGTGCTTCCTTCTTCTCTGGAGTTTCAGGGATCTTGCATAAATCAGAAGAAGCATTAGTAGATGAGCTTGTAAAATCTTGAACAGTTACCATCTTGGCTTGCTCCTTTCTCGGATTCGGCTCTGTCTGGCTCGGAAGTTGGCCAAATGGTCGACCAGATGCTAGCATGCTCGAGATGTGGTTCACAGCCTGCTCAATTCTTTGACCGGATGAGATCTGTTCTTGATTAAGAAGAGCTTGAGCCTTGAACTGACTGTCGTGATCATCAAGTTTGGTAATGATCTGACTGAGCTTCTTGTCAAGATCACTGACGTTATTCTCCCTCTGATGTTGCTGCCCTGTGTAGGTATTATTCAAATATTGATTCTGGCGATTGCCAGGAGCAGTTCCATAGTTACCCGGATTGCGGTGCGACGGCTGATAAACACCTGCCGGCGGATGGTTCGGCTTCTGATCCTGAGCTGGACCAGCTGGTCGGTTATTCTAGTTCTAGTTATGGTTATGGTTGGCGCTAGTATTGTAGGGAGGTCTGTCTTGATAATTCCCTTGCTGCCTGAAGTTGCGGTAGCCAATATAACCATTCTGATTGTTGTTGAAGCCTTGTTGAACAAAATTGACTTCTTTGGCAGACCAGACTTATGTCTTACCAATATAACCATTATGCGCACAAGCTCCACACCATTCGCAATCAGCAACATAGACAGAGGCTGCTGGCGGTTTGATTGGTGTGGTAGACTTCTTCAGATGCTTCTCTACTTCTGCCTTGATAGTAGCTTCGAGATCGAGCTTGCTTCTTGATCCTCAGATTGTCGTTCCCAGTTCCTTGACTTAGAAGCACAGTTCACGAAATGAAGAAGAGCAGCTTCAGGTGTAAGCGTAGTGCAATCCCCTTCAGCTAGGTAATTGACCCATTAGGCAGATTCTTCTCGAAGACCTCGAGCAAAGATTTCAGCTAACTGCCTTTGCTCGAAACCGTGATGAGGATAGTTGTAGAGAAGTTCTTGGAATTGATTCCAAGTATCATATAAGCTTACGCCTTCCTTCTGAGAGAATCTGGCGATGTTGTCCTTGATAGCTATTGTTCTGGCAGGAGGGAAGTACTCTTCGACAAAGTCCTGAGCAAGAGTATCCCAGTCGGTATAGTAGCCAGGTGGTTTGCCAGTAAGCCACCTCCTAGCTGCGCCTTTCGAAGAGAACGGGAAAGCTCTCAAGCAAAGAGTGTTCTTGTCGAGATTTCCATTCTTGAAAGTGCTGCAGAGATCAAGGAAATCCGCCAGGTGTGTGCACGGATTGTCTAGTGGCCTGCCTTTAAATTGTAAATCCCTAGAGATCATAGTCAAAAATAAAATCTTGATCTCATAGTCAGGATCTCCTTTAGTCGCGCTCAGCTTGTTGTAGTCTGCTAGACTCTTTTGTGCAATTGGTGGTGGTGGTGGTGGTGGTAAATCACCGCCTGGTGGTGGTGGTAACTGATCATCCATGGTAGGAGATGGGGAGGTGAAAGTGACTCGGTGTATGAAACGGATGAAGATGACGGGGAAGATGAAGATGAGGAACTCTCCTTCAGTTCCTCGATCTTGATTGGAGTGACGGATGGAGGAGGATTGGTTCTGCCTCTCTTTGGAATCTGTGATTGTCGAGGTGGAGCAGAACTGCCCGGTCTCTCTATGTTCTTAGCCTTGTCGGTTTGAGAGCGAGTCCAAGGGCGGCGATGCATACACCTGTGAACAACCTAGAAATAACAAAAACAAACAAAAACTAGTGTAAAATTGAAGTGGATGGAAAAAATGAAAGATGGAAGGTAGAAGAATAAAACGCCAGTTCTTCTTTCGAACAATCAAAAGAAGTCTCCGGCAACGGCGCCAATTTGGTGAACGCTGCAGTAGAGCAAGTTTAGCAAATAACTACCAAGCTTAGAAAGCTAGGTAGATCGTATTCCACGGGTCTTCTAATGATTGATTACTCAAAGAAGCTGACAATTTACTCAGGTTAAACACTTCGCGCGTGGTGTGAGTTCCACGACTTCTAATTCTAAGAAATGCACAAAAATTAAAAATTAAAGCTGAAAACAGATTGAAAGATTGGTTGATTAAGACAAAGATGACAAACAAACTTAGACTTTGAATCCCCCTTCGTTCACCAGAGCATTGGCAATCAACAGATTAGCGGATTTCGATTCTCATTCAATCAATTCTAAGACACGACCATAACTCCTTACCCTTAGGTTCAAGACTGGCGAACGTTCACTCTATCCGATCTAGCTACCAAGATTAATTAGCCGCCCGGGTACGGTCGCCTCTCGCAACGACTTAACTTAACTGTGCAATTACTAATGATTTATGAGTTACTCTTGCAGTGGATTAACCCTAATTGGTTCCTACGAAAGGCACACTCCAATGATTAGGTTAATTGTTTGATTTGATGTTTTAAAGTAAGGCGAGTGTTCGCTTCTATCCTTAGCTTAACCAGAATCTAATCTAGGTGATCAATCCAGACAAGAAACATGAACAATGAAGAACAAATCAAACATGAAAGAGAAACTGATTGAACTTTGAATCTAATCACCGCCGATCCGTGACCTCTTTAAAGCCCTGAGTCACTTAGGGTTCATCTAGTCTAAGCTCTAAGAGTTTAGCTACTCATGTTTTTCACAAAAGAATCAAAGACAGAAACAGAGTTCATCATACAGAGGAAGAACAGAAAAGGATCTGAAAAACCTAATTAAGATGACTCCGGCAGAACTTCGATCTTCCGGTAAACTGCAATCCTAGCTCCGAGTCTTTGAGATGGAAGGGATGGCGTCACGATCTCTTCCTGGCTCTTCGAACTCTAAACTACGCTCTTGAACTCTTGAGAGTTCTGAGAATTTCGGTATTAGTTGGTAATTATGATCTCCAAAGTACCTGGTATATTTATTTGGGCCGCTGGTTAAGTATTTATATTTAACCCTAATACCGCCGGTTTTTCTCTAGGATTTTTCGCCGAAAATGTGGAGGGATTTTCGCCGAAAATTCCTTTGTAAAATGCCTGATCGCCGGTTGAGTTCCCCTGTGATTTTCGGACGCCGGGTTCTCGGCGAAAACTAAGTTTTCACCAAAAACTCTCTTTGGTTGAGCTCAGTCGGTTTGTTCATGGATTTTCGCCGAAAACCTTGGGTATTTTCGGCGAAAACTTCAGTGTAAAACGGGGCAGAATTTGGTTCGACTCGATTGGCTCCTTGGATCGATTCCGGTGCGATTCCTCGAGATTCCAATGCCTTAGACACGTCATTGGCTACTTATTTGACGGCAAAAACCTGTGCTAACATAGAAACACTAGAAAACCATCAAATAGACCTGAAACGGGCCAAAGTAACACAAATGGCACGAGATAGAGCAATTGATTGAATATTCGCTATTCTACCCTAAAAACCATGTCTTAAGCAAGGAAATGTCGCTTAAATGAGGTTGATAATCACGTCAAATTGAGTGTCATCAGTCTACCTCAATCTACTTCGCTTTGGTAGATTCCCTCCGCTCCGAGGACCCACGCTCATCCCCTACACCAACCATCTCGGTCCAGGTTCTTCTACTTCACTCTCAACTCTAGTTTTAGTCCTGTGAGGACACAAAACGATTTAAGTGTGGGGTAGGATGCTAGAGAACCTTGCATGAACTTGATTGTCCTTGATTGTGTTTTTGTGTGCCTCGTGGTTCCTTTCCAGTCTCTCTAGCATTAGAATGGCTCAGTTCTTGATTTTTGAAGTTAAGTTGTTGTTCAATCTATCATAATGATGCTTAGTGTAGCACCCATCCCAAACCGACCCGAGTTCACCCATGGTCGAACCGGTTTGAGTGCTACTTGAAGAACCAGCTTTAAAAGAAAAGAGTAAAACGCAGCGGAAACAGACACAACTCTTAAATACAAGTTCAAAACGAAGGAGGCCTCCACTTAATAAAACCGAAATACAACTGAAATCCGAAATCCGATCACAACCGATCACAAAATCTCAAAACGATTACAAATCTTCCAACCCAAAAGTGTCAACTGAAATCTAAATTTAAAACAATGGTCACTCCACAATAGCTTCCTAATTCTTCACTTCACAACTCCAACCTGCAACTCCTCCGAACTCAACCGAACACCTGAAAAGAGAAACTGGGGGGGATCAGCTTCCTAATGAAACTGAGTGAACCCACTGGGTCTACCTATGCGCCGAACCTAGCCTAGGAGCGATCCCAACTCCACACACACATCAAGCAACGGAATCTGACACAGCCAGCTCATTTTAATTCCTAACATGATACTAGGCGATCACATAAGCTCAATATCAAATCAACCTCCACAATCCATGATAACAATAGTACACAAGAAATCAACATGCATAAGATCAACATCATACCAGAACTAGTTCTTCAACAACAAAGATCCTCACTCCTACGGTTCACCATTGACTCACATATATACGATTTAGCATTGCTTCACAAATAAGCAGTTTAGCATCACAAGACAAGTTACCATCAAAGCACACACATGTATACCTCTTCATACACATTCGCACATTCACACATACGCTGCATTTCCTCTTTCAATTATCTAAGTGATCTCACAGGTGCACTCCCCAAATCAAAACCCACAACTCATAATCTCGACCATATAACCCAAATCATCAATTCACAAATACAACGATATAACCAAGATCATGAAGCACACAGATCAACCTTACATCACAATACATCTCAACTCCTTACTGACAGCACTTCCACTCACACATCGACCACCACTCACATTGCACAGATTCACAATTACCTACAACGTCAATCATAGACCATTCAACCTCTAACTCACATCTCAGCATGACAACATGATTCACAACACATCACAAGGCAATTCACAAACACGTCCGAACACACATCATACAGAAAGCACACATGCATCTCAATTCCATTATCTATGTGAGTTCATTAGGCGCCATAAGGAGTTGTTCCCCCGCTACCCCGCCGGCCTGACGCACCTCCCTACCGCATGGGAGGTCCTCGTGCTCCCCTACCGCAAGGGGAACACTTCATAATTTCCACAATTCCACAATACCACAATACCACAATACCACAATACCACTCCCCGTCGGGAGACTAATCTACCAGTCCGTCGGTAGGCCCTAACCACCAGTCCGTCGGTGGGTGAAACACAATTGGGGTAACGTTGGCTCCTTCCAGTTCTATCATTTTAATTCCATTTACCCAATTCCATTTGATCAACTCCACTTTACAAATCCACTACACAAATTACACATCACAAATCCACATCGCAAATCCACATCGCAAATCCACATCACAAATTGACACCACAAATCCACATCACAAATCAACACCATGATTCCACCACACAATTCCACGTTCTAGTTCCAAACACCAATTCTATGTTCCAACTCTAGGACATAATTCTAGTCTAACCACAATCGGAAATAATAGATACAACCATAGAATTCATCGCATCCAACCCCATCCTATCTCACATTTCTAGATCAACTACATTAGCTATCATCTTATATCCCAATCCCCACATCACACATCAATCAGCACGCTCATCAAATAGTAATCACAAGACAGTTATCCAGTTTTACTCTCGAGGGTTCATGCAAGACCTAACACATCCTAAGTCCAGTTCCAACTCCTCACTCCCATTCCTAGCCATCTAGTCAACCATACACTCACACAAGTCAACCATACAATCACACAACCATAACAATCAAGACAACATCAATTTACCATTTCAACTCTCCTATTGAGCGTTACTAGATTAAACCACATAATCTATCTAGTTCACATATTTCATCTAACATGATTCCTAGCCACAATTCGACCAATTCTAACATCCTCGTTCATCTCAACCATTTACCAATCCACATCCAAGACTCCAACCTTATTACAATAATCACAAGACACAGAATCAATCACCAACACACACAGCATCATTTTCATACAATTCAGTCATACAACCTCAGCTCAACTAGCTCATGCATTCAGAACACCCAATTCCATTACTCAATTCCATTCACCAATTCCCCTAACCAATTCCATAAGTCAATTCCACGTACCGGTTCTATTGTCCACTTCCACGTACAAATTCCCTTACCAATTCTATTAGCCAATTATAAGTCATAAGTCTACCACCTTAAACACATTAACAACCATCTTCACACACAACATCAATTCTACCTAAAAGGCACGTTGCATAATTCATACATTAACACCAAGCATCATCTCAATCCCAACATTATGTAACCCAACACAATCCAAATCATTCAATAATCCCATATCACACATAACCACACATCACAAGACATTCAACGCCTCCCACGGCACAAACAGTTTAAGGGTAAACGACTAGCTCACCGGCCACCCCCACCTGCAAGTACAGGGGAAGCCATGTCATGAGTCGTAGGGTTACCCTCCTGTACATCCTTCATTGGACGACCCCACATTGGTGGGGCCATCCACCTGTTCATCAATTAAGGGCGACCCCGCATTGGCAGGACCACCCTCCTGCAACCACAAACTGACAATAGCATAATATACACAATTCTCATGTTCACAGACCCGTCCCTCCTATCACTCTTTACTAGTTTCGATCAATTTATCATCCATGTTAATCAATTCCCCCAATCAAAATCATCACAAACAGCCATCAATCATAAACCAATCCATCAATTAACAAACATCCAACAATCATCAAACAGCATATTTCGCAGAACAATCAATTGCAGAACAGTTTTCCCCTTTTACTCTCTTTCAATTTCATGCAAGGCCCTACATTTTTCTAGGTCTGAATTGTAACTCCTCACACCAACTAGACTACCTATCGTACGCTAAACCTCACCTGACAAGAAGACGAGGCTCTAAAACTCTTCTAGAACCCGAACAGCCAAGCTCTCAGACACCAAAAACGTAGCTATTCTCCTCTTGACCGACAGCAGCTTACTCTGAAATATCTAGAACCTCCAGGTGCGATCTCTTCCTCTCATTACCTCGAACTCATAGCAACAAACGGATCGCCAATCGGAGCTCTACAACTCCCGGAATCGAGGTTTGAAGTTTCTTGGAGATTTCTGGCTCAGTCCCAAAAACGTAGCTCTTCCTTCTTCTACTGACAGCACCTCGATTCGAAATACCCAGAACCACGAATAGCTATCTCTTCCTCTCGTCGCCACGAACCCGTAGCAACAAACGGATCGTCAATCGGAGCTCTACAACTCCCGGAATCGAGGATTGAAGCTAAAGGGTTTTTGGCTTCTTCAAATACGGGTTTTTGGGGAAAGAGAAAGAAGGGGAAGTTATGAATTTCCGTGTAAAATCAGCCTTTTATAGTCTAACCATGATACACGGCGTATATCGTGATACACGGCGTGTATTGTAATACACGGCCGTGTATCGTGGTCTGCCCACATTGACAATTTTTCACGTACTCTCTTGTATACTCGACCCGACTCAACTATGAACGTCCCGAACTTCGATGGAACCTCAAGAACATTGTTTCCAATGTCTAAACCATCAAAACTCAAGTTCCAAACCGTTCGGTTGGGCGGGGATGTTACAAGTCTCCACAACTTCAAAAGATTTCGTCCCCGAAATCACAACCCAACTCGCTCTAGCAACGAACCCACAAATCACAGCATAACGCCGCAACACAAGGATCACATCACCTCCCGAAACTCCCTTTTAACGGCTCTAGCAACACACACCTTCTAAGGGCACTACTCCCACACTACTTCAAACTTCTACCTAACAGACACGCACAACCGAACCTCAACGGCACTACTCACAACAAGAACACAACCAAAGCACAATCAAACAAAACTCACTCAAGAGCACAACCACAACGCAAGAGCTTCAACAAAGCACACTCACACCAACAAGAACTATGAAGCTAACACCTTCGACTAAAACTCACACCCTCAAGCACTCTACTCACTTAACCAAATTCTCCAAGGCTCTACTCTTCTAACCAATTTCCCAACCTGCTACTACTTCCACTCTCAACTACTCCGCCACCATCTTCACTACAGGAGGACACAAAACGTTTCAGTTGACCAATTTGCAGAAATCACATTTCATTTCAAATCACTTTCCTTTCAAATTCACAACACTTTCCTTTCAAAACTTCCCACCCAATTCAAAACGATTTGAAAATCCCTGAAAAGTTGGTCCTGTGCCGGTGCTTCTTCCCTTCCTCCTATGAGGTTAATTACTCCTCTAGAAGAAGAGACGAATCACCAACACAGCAACAACTAACCAGGCTCTGATACCACTTGTAGCACCCATCCCAAACCGACCCGAGTTCACCCGTGGTCGAACCGGTTTGAGTGCTACTTGAAGAACCAGCTTTAAAAGAAAAGAGTAAAACGCAGCGGAAACAGACACAACTCTTAAATACAAGTTCAAAACGAAGGAGGCCTCCACTTAATAAAACCGAAATACAACTGAAATCCGAAATCCGATCACAACCGATCACAAAATCTCAAAACGATTACAAATCTTCCAACCCAAAAGTGTCAACTGAAATCTAAATTTAAAACAATGGTCACTCCACAATAGCTTCCTAATTCTTCACTTCACAACTCCAACCTGCAACTCCTCCGAACTCAACCGAACACCTGAAAAGAGAAACTGGGGGGGATCAGCTTCCTAATGAAACTGAGTGAACCCACTGGGTCTACCTATGCGCCGAACCTAGCCTAGGAGCGATCCCAACTCCACACACACATCAAGCAACGGAATCTGACACAGCCAGCTCATTTTAATTCCTAACATGATACTAGGCGATCACATAAGCTCAATATCAAATCAACTCCACAATCCATGATAACAATAGTACACAAGAAATCAACATGCATAAGATCAACATCATACCAGAACTAGTTCTTCATAACAACAAAGATCCTCACTCCTACGGTTCACCATGACTCACATATATACGATTTAGCATTGCTTCACAAATAAGCAGTTTAGCATCACAAGACAAGTTACCATCAAAGCACACACATGTATACCTCTTCATACACATTCACACATTCACACATACGCTGCATTTCCTCTTTCAATTATCTAAGTGATCTCACAGGTGCACTCCCCAAATCAAAACCCACAACTCATAATCTCGACCATATAACCCAAATCATCAATTCACAAATACAACGATATAACCAAGATCATGAAGCACACAGATCAACCTTACATCACAATACATCTCAACTCCTTACTGACAGCACTTCCACTCACACATCGACCACCACTCACATTGCCAAGATTCCATTCCTACAACTC